>CAXHTJ010000262.1:134895-343877 GCA_964019445.1 Populus tremula | reverse complement strand
ACTAGGCAGGTAACCCATTACAATGTGACCATCTGGGCTGGTAACCCATTACAATTTACCAACTAGGCAGGTAACCCATTACAATGTGACCACCCGGGTCGGTAACCCATTACAATATACCATCCTATACTGGGCAGGTAACCCATTACAATGTGACCATCCGGGCCGGTAACCCATTACAATATACCATCCTATACTGGGCAGGTAACCCATTACAATGTGACCATCTGGGCCGGTAACCCATTACAATATACCGTCACAAAAAAAAAAAAAAAAAAAAATAGGCTGTCTTTCGAATGACTTGTTTTCTCTATAAAAGTCATATGTCAATCTCTGGTTTTCGAAGTTTTCAAGACTCTAAAAAAGAAGCAAAAGTTCTTTCTGCATCTACTTTTATTTATAAATTTACTACACAAAGCTAAAAGAAAATGAAATTTTCAAATATCGTTGGATAATAAATATTATAAAGAGGGGGCAACTGTCATAACCTAATTTTGGCCCATTGGCTTTTAATTTAATTTTGACAGGGTTAAAATGTAAAATTAAAAGATCAGAGACTTATTTCGATGAAAAGTGTGATTTGTCAACTTGCGTGAAAATTAAGGACTATAATGTGCTTTTGCCATTCTATCCTTATCTTTGAGATAATCCTTACTTTCGAAATAATCCTTATTTTCAAGATAATCCTTACCTTCAAGATAATGAAAGTTGTCTGATTTGAATTTGATTCTAATTTGAATTTAAAAGAAGAGAATGAGTTTGATTGAGACTTTACTTCTTACAAGCGATAGGACTCTTGCACTATAAATATTGATCCCAGTCTATGCAAAAAAAGAGGAGGAGGACAAAAGAGGAAAAAAAAGACCCTAAAAGAAAAAAACCCTAGGAAAAGGCCGTTCCCAGAAACCCTACAAAAAATAAAAAAAGGACATTTACAAAAAAACAAAAAAGAGGGGGCGCGGCTAAATCCTAGACTAGCTGCCGCTGCCCCCTCCCCCAGCTTCTTTACTCCTCTTCTTCCCCCAGTTACCAAAAACAGCGAGAGCAAGCCCTCCGTGGCTTTTCTTTTCCTCTCTAGTTTGAGACCAAAACTGCCACCAGACCAGCCTTGGCCTCCCCTCTGAGCAACAGCGACATTCCCAGTCATGGGAGCCGAAAGGGAATGCCCCCTTATAGTGCACAACGGACCAAATCGACATCTCTTCCTCACGTCAACAACAGCATCTCATCGAGTCTACGAATTGCTTCTTCCTCAGGCTGACAGTTCCGCCAGCAGTCCACCAGCGCAACTTCTTTCTGTTTCACTCGTTCTCCAAAGCATCGTGACCCTCACCAAATGACGGTTCTCCTTCAGCAATGCGAATAACAGCTGCCTATTCGTCTCCTGTGTGTTAGCTGTTGTTTTCAACAGCCGCGGACCACAGCCACAGCAGTAAGCTTCCTTTCTTCGGTCCAGCACTCCGAGTAGGCCAGGTCTCCATCTTCAGCAACAACTGCACCAGAACCTGAGCTCTCCCGAGAAGAACCACAATAGAGGACCAAAACAGAGGAGAAAGAAGGGAAGCAGAAGAAAACCGAGAAAACCAGTGGACGGACAAAGGAAACCAGAGAACAAAACAGGAAGGACAACACAGGGGGCCCGAACGAAGAACATAAACACAGATGCAGAGAGACAATTACAGAGAGAGAATAGGCGACCCAAGAAAGGGAAAGACGAGAAGAAGCAGATGAGGGAGGAGAAACCGAGGGATCCAAAGCAAGCCACCGTCTTCGACTTCGCCCCTGCACAGGTAAGTTCTTCATTTCCCTTTGCTTTGCAATTATAATTGCATGGGTACTGTAAATAGGCCAATTTAATTCACTACTTACCGGTTTTTTGCATGCACGTGTGAGCTTAGTCCTAAAAAAGAAAAAAAAAACATAAAAAAGATAGAAAATAATAAAATAAAAAATGTGTATGCACGAATAAAAATAATATAAATTTATTGGTTTATTCACTGAAGCCAGAGTCAGGAATAAAAATACCGGTTTAAATTTATATTATTTTTATTCATTGTATTTTATTTTATTTAGATAAAAAAATAAAAAAAATATTTGCATTCGTAAAAAATAAACTTATTATTATTTATTTATTCACTGACGCCAGAGTCAAGAATAAAAAAAATGATGATTTAAATTTTTTTTTATAGCTACGTAATATTTACCAACGCCAGAGTTGGAAATATTCGTAGTTAAATATTCACTGGCGCTAGAGTCAGGAATATTGTAAGCAAATTTTCATAACATAAAAAAAAAACATTTAGCAATTTAAGACGAAACTAGCAATGCAGCCTGCCTCAGGCAGGACGTTTAAGGGGTGATAATATCTTTCCTTTTACGTAACCAGTCCCGAACCATAGAATCTCTGTTGACCAGTTAGGGTTCCTAGTGACCATAATACTAGGTGGCGACTCCTTAAACAAAGACCATTCCCCATTAAAGAACAGGATGCCAGAAATCCGTTCTTTCCAAATAACATAATTAAATTTTTTAAGGCCGTCGCGATGTCGGGTACGACAGAATGGCGACTCCACTGGGGACTAATGGACTAAGCTTTGCCTTTTGTTTATCAATTTCTATAATGTTTGTTATGTTATGTTTATTTTTTTATTTTTCTTGCATTTACTGCTTTAGCATGCATCATTGTTTATATTGTCATTCAACACGTTAAGAGCACACACCTGAAAATCTAGGATAAGTGGGAAAGTAACGGTACCCCAATGGCTTTAGCCTGGGTAAGACTCGTGAAACCATCCAACTCTCGCTTGATTGTTTACTTGGAAGTGGTTGATATGCCAAACTGATATTACTCAGGGCCTCTATTTTCACACTACTTGTAAGCCTCATATCGACCTTTCATGGACGATCACTGAGCATGCGAGAGACCCTTTGAAACTAGATAATGACCAACCCTTTGATGCACTTAACAATTAGGATCTTCCTATTAGGTTGTCATCCCGTGAAAGACGTGTCTGCGTTCCATACACATTTTTAATTCAATCAACATTTTTGCATAAATTGCATGATTTACATTTACAGGTTGAAATATAGGTTCCCCATTGAAACCTACATATAATAAACCCTTTCGAGAAAAGACAAATGGAAAACGAAGAAAGAGCCCAGTTGGAAGCCCAACATCAAAAAGAGGTGGACAATCTTAAAGAAGAAGTCGCAAGGCTTACTAGTCTACTCGAGCAGGCCTTGAGAGATAAATCCGGAAAAGCAACACTTATAGCTCAGCCTGAACCTATGCTTGTAAATTCCTTCAATCCACAGAATCTGGGGCAAATGGGTTGTCATCTGATTTTAACAAGCCATGCATTTTCAACCAGCATACCCCACGAGAATGTCGTTTACCATTGATTCTACAGAGAATGAATCTCAAAAGGGAAAATGGTAAAAGAAATGAGCTGAACAAATTCATTGCCCTAGAACAAAGGATGAGGGCATTTGAGGGAATTCACCTATATGATCCTATAAAGGCTGCTGAGATGTGTTTGGTGCCTAACGTTGTCATTCCCAAAAATTTAGAGTGCCAGAATTTGTTAAAATATACGGGAACTCAATGCCCTATAACTCATCTCAAAGCATACTGCAACAAAATGGCTGAGGTGGTGATGATGAGAAACTGCTGATTCATTTTTTCAAGACAGCTTGAGTGATGTTTCCCTCATTGGTATATGCGGTTGGACAATACCAAGGTTAAAAAATGGAAGGATTTAGTTGATGCCTTCATGAGGCAATATAAGTTCAATATCGACGTGGGACCTGATCGTTTAAGCTTGCAAGCTATGGAGAAGGATAACAAGGAGTCCATAAGAGAATACGCCCGAGATGGAGTGAGTTAGCTGCACAAGTTAACCCTCCATGTTGGAAAAAGAGATGATCACTTTATTTTCCGACACCTTTAAAGCTCCGTACTTTGAATACTTGGTTAGAAGCTCTGCACAACATTTCACTGACCTGGTTGTTATAGCTGAGAGGATTGAACAAGCCATTGGGTTAGGTAAGATTGCTAACCCGACTGAGAAGAACGGTTTCACTGAAGGTGGTTGCCAAGACACTTATCATTTCTATAGCTAATTGCTTCACATCGACTCTAGAAATCAACTATCTTGAAGATAAAGCTATGGTGATATTAGGTCGAGAATGATCTACATTTGATTTCAATTGACTGTTGAAAAGATGCCCTTGTCGAGGAGAATGAATGATTGAAATATTCCAGAAATTCCAATCAATGATCGCTAAATGTTTAGCCCTTTATATGTTATCATGCCAGTATTCATAGCCCAAGATGTTGTCATAAGTTCTTTCTTGTTGAACTTATTTTCTAAAGTTTCAATGAAAATAATGAGTTTGTCATTCAATCGTGTTTACGATTAGCATTATTCATTTTTTCTGAGAGAGTTTTCTTATAAAGATTCACAAACACATCTTTGAAGCCTTGTGCGATCTCATAGACGCAATTCATCTCTTTTACCAAAAATCAGTTTCCCTATTGGAGTTTTGAAAAAAATTGATCTGGCATTTTGATTTCAAAAAATAATTTGATGTTTATTCAAAAAAAGACATTTTACATTCACTTAGTAGAATGACAAGTGAATCAAGCAACTCCATCATTGAGGTGACTAAATTAAAAAAAAAGAAAAAAATAAACACCCTTACCCATTACTCTTGAATCATGTGTTTTTAAATGTATGAATAATGGTATGTAGTGAACTTGTTGCTCATAACTCATGCATCTTTGCAAAGAATAAACCATCACACTATACGAGGTCAAAGTTTATTGATCATAGCTGCTTGCGCTTGAAATGAGGAAAGGCCATCTTTGTTATTCCTTTCACGTTCTAAAATAAGTACATCCCTTGCAAACCCTTTTTGAGCCTGAATAATTTTTCTTTCATAAAAAATCCCGACTAAGATCACACCCTACACTGGGGCAAGTGAAATTTCAATGATCAAGAAGATGATAAAGCCGTGAGAAAGCCAAAAGGCAAAAGAGCCCAAGAAACTCAAATGCTAGGGATCATGCCCACATCACAAAAAAAGGGGCAAGTGAAATTTCAATGATCAAGAAAGAGGATAAAGCCGTGAGAAAGCCAAAAGGCAAAAGAGCCCAAGAAACTCAAATGCTAGGGGGCATGCCCAAATCACAAGAAAAAGTGATAACCAAGATAAAGTGAGTATGCTCTAGCAAGCAATGAAAAAGAAAAAAAGGGGCAAATCAAAGAAGAGCGCAAAGGAAAATATGAATGACGTCAAAAGTCAAACTATTGATCGTGATCTTCAGTCTTTGAAACCCTGAAACACTCTTTGAGCCTTATGAATCCTTTTCTTTCATAGCCAAAAACCACAGCCTACGTTACGTGCCTGTAGAAGTCCTTTCTAATCAAGCAAGCAAGCAATCTAGAACAATAAACAATGCTCTCAAAATGCAAAGAATACTTTTTCATAAGATTCATGACATCAAGAATAAACTACTCATTATTATTCATGCTGATAAAAATAAATGTTAAAAAGAGACAAGTTTTTCTCTACAAAACCTCGAGCTTTTTCTCGAGCCCTTCACTTCGAAACAAAAGGTCATCTCATGACATATTTTCACCGAAGACCTCATTACCAAACACAAGAGCAAATAATCTCTTTTCCAAGAAAGAAAATAACCAAGGAGTTGCAAGATTTCAAAAGCAAATTATTTTGACTCACATCGAAATAATTTTGTTTTCAAAATGCAAGATCAAGATTTCAAGATTCATTCTAGACTCCATATTCCTTCACCAAATGAGAGAATGACCTCTTAAAATCATTATTCATCTAAGTCAGTGACATAGCACACTTGGGGCAATACCAGTACAAGGGGACAACATTGTGTTTAAAGAAAATCTATCATCCCTTACAACAGACAAGGGGGCATTTTGGTTTACAAAAGACAGCTCGATCCTTTCAGCAAGTGATACTGAATGTTTTTTAGCAGTGATACGAGGGGTAATGATTAATCCTCTCAAATTATTTGACGAATCAGAAAATCTCTAGCAAGCAAGTGGGTCACGATGGGCACCACAAATGCTGAGTTGTGCAAACAAATTTGGAAATAGACTTACATGGGCCAACTCGAGTGGGCTAGAAAGCTAAACGACAAAGATGACTCAAATCAGTTAGCAAGATCTCACCAATCAATCAACAAGAAGACTGAAGAAATGGGGACCTATATTTCAAATCAGGTAAAGATGCATGCATATCATTTAACTTTGAGACATTGGACAATGAGTTTTGCAAATTTCATATGAGAAAATTCCAACGAAATCCATCAAGTGGAAGGCCAACTTGAAATGGCCAAAGATCAAAATTGTTGTTGAAAAATTTTTCATTTTTGAGAATTTTTCAACCTGGGCAGGCCGCCCATGAGAATTAGGCCACAAAAAAAAAAATCTCTGTATTTTTCCACCACTTTTCAGCCTCAACCATCATAGGTAGTGCATTTCATATCCTACCTCCATTCGAGCGCGCCTTCGAGCCCTCGTCTGAGTTCTTTTCAAGCGTGCCTTCGAGCCCTCGACCATCAAAGGTAGTGCATTTTCTATCCTACCTCCATTCGAGTGCGCCTTCGAGCCCTCATCTTACATTCGAGCGCGCCTTCGAGCCCTCGTCTTATTTATTTTCGAGCGCGCCTTCGAGCCCTCGACCATCAAAGGTAGTGCATTTTCTATCCTACCTCCATTCGAGCGCGCCTTCGAGCCCTCGTCTTATAAAAAAAAAAAAAACTTGTATTTTTCCACTGGGCAGGTAACCCATTACAATGTCACCAACTGGGCAGGTAACCCATTACAATGTGACCATCTGGGCTGGTAACCCGTTACAATATACCAACTGGGCAGGTAACCCATTACAATGTGACCATCTGGGTTGGTAACCCATTACAATATACCAACTGGGCAGGTAACCCATTACAATGTGACCAACTAGGCAGGTAACCCATTACAATGTGACCATCTGGGCTGGTAACCCATTACAATTTACCAACTAGGCAGGTAACCCATTACAATGTGACCACCCGGGTCGGTAACCCATTACAATATACCATCCTATACTGGGCAGGTAACCCATTACAATGTGACCATCCGGGCCGGTAACCCATTACAATATACCATCCTATACTGGGCAGGTAACCCATTACAATGTGACCATCTGGGCCGGTAACCCATTACAATATACCGTCAAAAAAAAAAAAAAAAAAAAAAATAGGCTGTCTTTCGAATGACTTGTTTTCTCTATAAAAGTCATATGTCAATCTCTGGTTTTCGAAGTTTTCAAGACTCTAAAAAAGAAGCAAAAGTTCTTTCTGCATCTACTTTTATTTATAAATTTACTACACAAGCTAAAAGAAAATGAAATTTTCAAATATCGTTGGATAATAAATATTATAAAGAGGGGGCAACTGTCATAACCTAATTTTGGCCCATTGGCTTTTAATTTAATTTTGACAGGGTTAAAATGTAAAATTAAAAGATCAGAGACTTATTTCGATGAAAAGTGTGATTTGTCAACTTGCGTGAAAATTAAGGACTATAATGTGCTTTTGCCATTCTATCCTTATCTTTGAGATAATCCTTACTTTCGAAATAATCCTTATTTTCAAGATAATCCTTACCTTCAAGATAATGAAAGTTGTCTGATTTTGAATTTGATTCTAATTTGAATTTAAAAGAAGAGAATGAGTTTGATTGAGACTTTACTTCTTACAAGCGATAGGACTCTTGCACTATAAATATTGATCCCAGTCTATGCAAAAAGAGGAGGAGGACAAAAGAGGAAAAAAAAGACCCTAAAAGAAAAACCCTAGGAAAAGGCCGTTCCCAGAAACCCTACAAAAAATAAAAAAGGACATTTACAAAAAAAACAAAAAAGAGGGGGCGCGGCTAAATCCTAGACTAGCTGCCGCTGCCCCTCCCCCAGCTTCTTTACTCTCTTCTTCCCCAGTTACCAAAAACAGCGAGAGCAAGCCCTCCGTGGCTTTTCTTTTCCTCTCTAGTTTGAGACCAAAACTGCCACCAGACCAGCCTTGGCCTCCCCTCTGAGCAACAGCGACATTCCCAGTCATGGGAGCCGAAAGGGAATGCCCCTTATAGTGCACAACGGACCAAATCGACATCTCTTCCTCACGTCAACAACAGCATCTCATCGAGTCTACGAATTGCTTCTTCCTCAGGCTGACAGTTCCGCCAGCAGTCCACCAGCGCAACTTCTTTCTGTTTCACTCGTTCTCCAAAGCATCGTGACCCTCACCAAATGACGGTTCTCCTTCAGCAATGCGAATAACAGCTGCCTATTCGTCTCCTGTGTGTTAGCTGTTGTTTTCAAACAGCCGCGGACCACAGCCACAGCAGTAAGCTTCCTTTCTTCGGTCCAGCACTCCGAGTAGGCCAGGTCTCCATCTTCAGCAACAATGCACCAGAACCTGAGCTCTCCCGAGAAGAACCACAATAGAGGACCAAAACAGAGGAGAAAGAAGGGAAGCAGAAAGAAACCGAGAAAACCAGTGGACGGACAAAGGAAACCAGAGAACAAAACAGGAAGGACAACACAGGGGGCCCGAACGAAGAACATAAACACAGATGCAGAGAGACAATTACAGAGAGAGAATAGGCGACCCAAGAAAGGGAAAGACGAGAAGAAGCAGATGAGGGAGGAGAAACCGAGGGATCCAAAGCAAGCCACCGTCTTCGACTTCGCCTCCTGCACAGGTAAGTTCTTCATTTCCCTTTGCTTTGCAATTATAATTGCATGGGTACTGTAAATAGGCCAATTTAATTCACTACTTACCGGTTTTTGCATGCACGTGTGGAGCTTAGTCCTAAAAAAAGAAAAAAATATAAAACATAAAAAAGATAGAAAAAATAATAAAATAAAAAATGTGTATGCACGAATAAAAAAATATAAATTTATTGGTTTATTCACTGAAGCCAGAGCCAGGAATAAAAATACCGGTTTAAATTTAATTATTTTTATTCATTATTTATTTTATTTAGATAAAAAAAAAAAAAAATATTTGCATTCGTAAAAAATAAACTTATTATTATTTATTTATTCACTGACGCCGAGTCAAGAATAAAAAAAATGATGATTTAAATTTTTTTTATATAGCTACGTAATATTTACCAACGCCAGAGTTGGAAATATTCGTAGTTAAATATTCACTGGCGCTAGAGTCAGGAATATTGTAAGCAAATTTTCATAACATAAAAAAAAAACATTTAGCAATTTAAGACGAAACTAGCAATGCAGCCTGCCTCAGGCAGGACGTTTAAGGGGTGATAATATCTTTCCTTTTACGTAACCAGTCCCGAACCATAGAATCTCTGTTGACCAGTTAGGGTTCCTAGTGACCATAATACTAGGTGGCGACTCCTTAAACAAAGACCATTCCCCATTAAAGAACAGGATGCCAGAAATCCGTTCTTTCCAAATAACATAATTAAATTTTTTAAGGCCGTCGCGATGTCGGGTACGACAGAATGGCGACTCCACTGGGGACTAATGGACTAAGCTTTGCCTTTTGTTATTTGGAAGTGGTTGATATGCCAAACTCGCAATCCAACTCTCGCTTGATTGTTTACTTGGAAGTGGTTGATATGCCAAACTGATATTACTCAGGGCCTCTATTTTCACACTACTTGTAAGCCTCATATCGACCTTTCATGGACGATCACTGAGCATGCGAGAGACCCTTTGAAACTAGATAATGACCAACCCTTTGATGCACTTAACAATTAGGATCTTCCTATTAGGTTGTCATCCCGTGAAAGACGTGTCTGCGTTCCATACACATTTTTAATTCAATCAACATTTTTGCATAAATTGCATGATTTACATTTACAGGTTGAAATATAGGTTCCCCATTGAAACCTACATATAATAAACCCTTTCGAGAAAAGACAACTGGAAAACGAAGAAAGAGCCCTGTTGGAAGCCCAACATAAAAAAGAGGTGGACAATCTTAAAGAAGAAGTCGCAAGGCTTACTAGTCTACTCGAGCAGGCCTTGAGAGATAAATCCGGAAAAGCAACACTTATAGATTAGCCTGAACTTATGCTTGTAAATTCCTTCAATCCACAGAATCTGGGAGCAAATGGGTTGTCATCTGATTTTAACAAGCCATGCATTTTCAACCAGCATACCCCACAAGAATGTCGTTTACCATTGATTCTACAGAGAATGAATCTCAAAAGGGAAAAATGGTAAAAAAAGATGAGCTGAACAAATTCTTTGCCCTAAAACAAAGGATAAGGGTATTTGAGGGAATTCGCCTATATGATCCTATAAAGGCTGCTGAGATGTGTTTGGTGCCTAACGTTGTCATTCCCAAAAAGTTTAGAGCGCCAGAATTTATCAAATATACGGGAACTCAATGCCCTATGACTCATCTCAAAGCATACTGCAACAAAATGGCTGAGGTGGTTGATGATGAGAAACTGCTGATTCATTTTTTTCAAGACAGCTTGAGTGATGTTTCCCTCATTTGGTATATGCGGTTGCACAATACCAAGGTTTAAAAATGGAAGGATTTAGTTGATGCCTTCATGAGGCAATATAAGTTCAATATCGACGTGGGACCTGATCGTTTAAGCTTGCAAGCTATGGAGAAGGATAACAAGGAGTCCATAAGAGAATACGCCCGGAGATGGAGTGAGTTAGCTGCACAAGTTAACCCTCCCATGTTGGAAAAAGAGATGATCACTTTATTTTCCGACACCTTTAAAGCTCCGTACTTTGAATACTTGGTTAGAAGCTCTGCACAACATTTCACTGACCTGGTTGTTATAGCTGAGAGGATTGAACAAGCCATTGGGTTAGGTAAGATTGCTAACCCGACTAAGAAGAACGGTTTCACTGAAGGTGGTTGCCAAGACACTTATCATTTCTATAGCTAATTGCTTCGCATCGACTCTTAGAAATCAACTATCTTGAAGATAAAGCTATGGTGATATTAGGTCGAGAATGATCTACATTTGATTTCAATTGACTGTTGAAAAGATGTCGTTGTCGAGGAGAATGAATGATTGAAATATTCCAGAAATTCCAATCAATGATCGTTAAATGTTTAGCCTCTTTATATGTTATCATACCATTATTCATAGCCCAAGATGTTGTCATAAGTTCTTTCTTGCTGAACTTATTTTCTAAAGTTTCAATGAAAATAATGAGTTTGTCATTCAATCGTGTTTATGATTAACATTATTCATTTTTTCTGAGAGAGTTTTCTTATAAAGATTCACAAACACATCTTTGAAGCCTTGTGCGATCTCATAGACACAATTCATCTCTTTCACCAAGAAATCAGTTTCCCTATTAGAGTTTTGAAAAAAATTGATCTGGCATTTTGATTTCAAAAAATAATTTGATGTTTATTCAAAAACGATATTTTTGACATTCTACTTGTAGAATGACAAGTGAATCAAGCAACTCCATCATTGAGGTGACTAAATTATAAAAATAATTATGAAAAAAAATAAACACCCTTACCCCATTACTCTTGAATCATGTGTTTTTAAATGTATGAATAATGGTATGTAGTGAACTTGTTGCTCATAACTCATGAAATGCATCTTTGCGAAGAATAAACCATCACACTATACGAGGTCAAAGTTTATTGATCATAGATGCTTGCGCTTGAAATGAGGAAAGGCCATCTTTGTTATTCATTTCACGTTCTAAAATAAATACATCCCTTGCAAACCCTTTTTGAGCCTGAATAATTTTTCTTTCATAAAAAATCCCGACTAAGATCACACCCTACACTGGGAGCAAGTGAAATTTCAATGATCAAGAAAGATGATAAAGCCGTGAGAAAGCCAAAAGGCAAAAGAGCCCAAGAAACTCAAATGCTAGGGATCATGCCCACATCAAAAAAAAAGGGGCAAGTGAAATTTCAATGATCAAGAAAGAGGATAAAGCCGTGAGAAAGCCAAAAGGCAAAAGAGCCCAAGAAACTCAAATGCTAGGGGGCATGCCCAAATCACAAGAAAAAGTGATAACCAAGATAAAGTGAGTATGCTCTAGCAAGCAATGAAAAAGAAAAAAAAGGGGCAAATCAAAGAAGAGCGGCAAAAGAAATGAATGACGTCAAAAGTCAAACTATTGATCGTGATCTTCAGTCTTTGAAACCCTGAAACACTCTTTGAGCCTTATGAATCCTTTTCTTTCATAGCCAAAAACCACAGCCTACGTTACGTGCCTGTAGAAGTCCTTTCTAATCAAGCAAGCAAGCAATCTAGAACAATAAACAATGCTCTCAAAATGCAAAGAATACTTTTTCATAAGATTCATGACATCAAGAATAAACTACTCATTATTATTCATGCTGATAAAAATAAATGTTCAAAAAGAGACAAGTTTTTCTCTTACAAAACCTCGAGCTTTTTCTCGAGCCCTTCACTTCAAACAAAAGGTCATCTCATGACATATTTTCACCGAAGACCTCATTACCAAACACAAGAGCAAATAATCTCTTTTCCAAGAAAGAAAATAACCAAGGAGTTGCAAGATTTCAAAAGCAAATTATTTGACTCACATCGAAATAATTTTTGTTTTCAAAATGCAAGATCAAGATTTCAAGATTCATTCTAGACCTATTCCTTCACCAAATGAGAGAAATGACCTCTTAAAACATTATTCATCTAAGTCGTGACAAGCACACTTAGGGGCAATACCAATACAAGGGGGCAACATTGTGTTTAAAGGAAAATTCTATAAATCCTTCAACAGACAAGGGGGCATTTTGGTTTACAAAAGACAGCTCGATCCTTTCAGCAAGTGATACCGAATGTTTTTAGCAGTGAGACGAGGGTAATGAATAATCCTCTCAAATTATTTGACGAATCAGAAAATCTTTAGCAAGCAAGTGGGTCACGATGGGCACCACAAATGCTGAGTTGTGCAAACAAATTTGGAAATAGACTTACATGGGCCAACTCGAGTGGGCTAGAAAGCTAAACGACAAAGATGACTCAAATCAGTTAGCAAGATCTCACCAATCAATCAACAAGAAGACTGAAGAAATGGGGGCCTATATTTCAAATCAGGTAAAGATGCATGCATATCATTTAAACTTTGAGACATTGGACAATGAGTTTTGCAAATTTCATATGAGAAAATTCCAACGAAATCCATCAAGTGGAAGGCCAACTTGAAATGGCCAAAGATCAAAATTGTTGTTGAAAATTTTCATTTTTGAGAATTTTTCAACCTGGGCAGGCCGCCCATGAGAATTAGGCCACCAAAAATCTCTGTATTTTTCCACCACTTTCAGCCTCAACCATCAAGGTAGTGCATTTTCTATCCTACCTCCATTCGAGCGCGCCTTCGAGCCCTCGTCTTATTCTTTCGAGCGCGCCTTCGAGCCCTCGACCATCAAAGGTAGTGCATTTCTATCCTACCTCCATTCGAGGCGCCTTCGAGCCCTCATCTTACATTCGAGCGCGCCTTCGAGCCCTCGTCTTATTTATTTCGAGCGCGCCTTCGAGCCCTCGACCATCAAAGGTAGTGCATTTTCTATCCTACCTCCATTCGAGCGCCCTTCGAGCCCTCGTCTTATAAAAAAAAAAAAAAACTTGTATTTTTCCACTGGGCAGGTAACCCATTACAATGTCACCAACTGGGCAGGTAACCCATTACAATGTGACCATCTGGGCTGGTAACCCATTACAATATACCAACTGGGCAGGTAACCCATTACAATGTGACCATGCTGGTTGGTAACCATTACAATATACCAACTGGGCAGGTAACCCATTACAATGTGACCAACTAGGCAGGTAACCCATTACAATGTGACCATCTGGGCTGGTAACCCATTACAATTTACCAACTAGGCAGGTAACCCATTACAATGTGACCACCCGGGTCGGTAACCCATTACAATATACCATCCTATACTGGGCAGGTAACCCATTACAATGTGACCATCCGGGCCGGTAACCCATTACAATATACCATCCTATACTGGGCAGGTAACCCATTACAATGTGACCATCTGGGCCGGTAACCCATTACAATATACCGTCACAAAAAAAAAAAAAAAAAAAAATAGGCTGTCTTTCGAATGACTTGTTTTCTCTATAAAAGTCATATGTCAATCTCTGGTTTTCGAAGTTTTCAAGACTCTAAAAAAGAAGCAAAAGTTCTTTCTGCATCTACTTTTATTTATAAATTTACTACACAAAGCTAAAAGAAAATGAAATTTTCAAATATCGTTGGATAATAAATATTATAAAGAGGGGGCAACTGTCATAACCTAATTTTGGCCCATTGGCTTTTAATTTAATTTTGACAGGGTTAAAATGTAAAATTAAAAGATCAGAGACTTATTTCGATGAAAAGTGTGATTTGTCAACTTGCGTGAAAATTAAGGACTATAATGTGCTTTTGCCATTCTATCCTTATCTTTGAGATAATCCTTACTTTCGAAATAATCCTTATTTTCAAGATAATCCTTACCTTCAAGATAATGAAAGTTGTCTGATTTTGAATTTGATTCTAATTTGAATTTAAAAGAAGAGAATGAGTTTGATTGAGACTTTACTTCTTACAAGCGATAGGACTCTTGCACTATAAATATTGATCCCAGTCTATGCAAAAAAAGAGGAGGAGGACAAAAGAGGAAAAAAAAGACCCTAAAAGAAAAAAACCCTAGGAAAAGGCCGTTCCCAGAAACCCTACAAAAAATAAAAAAAGGACATTTACAAAAAAACAAAAAAGAGGGGGCGCGGCTAAATCCTAGACTAGCTGCCGCTGCCCCCTCCCCCAGCTTCTTTACTCCTCTTCTTCCCCCAGTTACCAAAAACAGCGAGAGCAAGCCCTCCGTGGCTTTTCTTTTCCTCTCTAGTTTGAGACCAAAACTGCCACCAGACCAGCCTTGGCCTCCCCTCTGAGCAACAGCGACATTCCCAGTCATGGGAGCCGAAAGGGAATGCCCCCTTATAGTGCACAACGGACCAAATCGACATCTCTTCCTCACGTCAACAACAGCATCTCATCGAGTCTACGAATTGCTTCTTCCTCAGGCTGACAGTTCCGCCAGCAGTCCACCAGCGCAACTTCTTTCTGTTTCACTCGTTCTCCAAAGCATCGTGACCCTCACCAAATGACGGTTCTCCTTCAGCAATGCGAATAACAGCTGCCTATTCGTCTCCTGTGTGTTAGCTGTTGTTTTCAACAGCCGCGGACCACAGCCACAGCAGTAAGCTTCCTTTCTTCGGTCCAGCACTCCGAGTAGGCCAGGTCTCCATCTTCAGCAACAACTGCACCAGAACCTGAGCTCTCCCGAGAAGAACCACAATAGAGGACCAAAACAGAGGAGAAAGAAGGGAAGCAGAAGAAAACCGAGAAAACCAGTGGACGGACAAAGGAAACCAGAGAACAAAACAGGAAGGACAACACAGGGGGCCCGAACGAAGAACATAAACACAGATGCAGAGAGACAATTACAGAGAGAGAATAGGCGACCCAAGAAAGGGAAAGACGAGAAGAAGCAGATGAGGGAGGAGAAACCGAGGGATCCAAAGCAAGCCACCGTCTTCGACTTCGCCTCCTGCACAGGTAAGTTCTTCATTTCCCTTTGCTTTGCAATTATAATTGCATGGGTACTGTAAATAGGCCAATTTAATTCACTACTTACCGGTTTTTGCATGCACGTGTGGAGCTTAGTCCTAAAAAAGAAAAAATATAAAACATAAAAAAGATAGAAAAAATAATAAAATAAAAAATGTGTATGCACGAATAAAAATAATATAAATTTATTGGTTTATTCACTGAAGCCAGAGCCAGGAATAAAAATACCGGTTTAAATTTATATTATTTTTATTCATTGTATTTTATTTTATTTAGATAAAAAAATAAAAAAAATATTTGCATTCGTAAAAAATAAACTTATTATTATTTATTTATTCACTGACGCCAGAGTCAGGAATAAAAAAAAATGATGATTTAAATTTTTTTTTATAGCTACGTAATATTTACCAACGCCAGAGTTGGAAATATTCGTAGTTAAATATTCACTGGCGCTAGAGTCAGGAATATTGTAAGCAAATTTTAATAACATAAAAAAAAAAAATTTAGCAATTTAAGACGAAACTAGCAATGCAGCCTGCCTCAGGCAGGACGTTTAAGGGGTGATAATATCTTCCCTTTTACGTAACCAGTCCAGAACCATAAAATCTCTGTTGACCAGTTAGGGTTCCTAGTGACCATAATACTAGGTGGCGACTCCTTAAACAAAGACCATTCCCCATTAAAGAACAGGATGCCAGAAATCCGTTCTTTCCAAATAACATAATTAAATTTTTTAAGGCCGCCGCGATGTCGGGTACGACAATATCTATTAAGATCTAAGAATTAAAACATACCACAGTGATTGTGAACGTGGGGGCAGATGAATCTTCGTTCTCTGTCTCTGGCGACATCAGAGGAAGCTTAAGTCTTTCAAGATCCTCCTCTTTCATGCCTACCGAAACAATTCCTGATCCATTCTTAATCAGAAATGACACCTGCTGAGGACTTGCAAGAGATGCTGCCATGATAAGGTTTCCTTCAATATCCCCATTTTCATCGTCTACAACAATTACAAACTGAAAGATTTGCATTCATGGTTAACATTTAACCCATGATTATTTATGGTTAGATCATAATGGAAATTTTATTGCGGTCATAATTCTGGTCTTTTTCTGCATTATTTCTCGAGCGCACACGGCAGGTATAATTGTTTTTGCTGACTTCAAAGTAGAAAAACTAAAGGAGATCGATCATCGAAGTTCTACAGAAGTAAGCAGAAAATAGTCCGCAAATATAGAATGACGGAGAGAAGATTTACTTGTCCCTCACGTAAAGTATGGAGTGCCTGCTCAATTGAAGAGTACCCTTCGGTTGGGCAGTCAGGATCGCCCTCTGCATCACTGACGAAGAAATCAATGGTTTCAGGAGTAATTTCAGCTTCAAGTGTCACAAATGGTGCAGAAGCAGACTCATCAAAAGCTCCCAACAGAGACCCATTTTCACTTCCCTTCAAAAAACTCTCATCAGACGCACTTCCAAACCCAGTAGCCCAACATGTGGGACTCATTTGAACAGGTCTGCTCCTGTTCTTATACCACGAGAAGTCTCTAAAAGTCTCCGAAAGCTACAACAGAACCATCATTAAATGGAAATTATGTTAATGACAGCATGCTAATAATTAGCTAAATATACTTCTATGACCTTGAACTCGTGACCATGTAGGGAAACAAGAGGTCAGTGTATAAGCTGGCACAGTCTATGGAACTGGAGATGCTTCAAAAACAAAAGCCCTCTTCTGGTTCTGAAATGATCAACAATCTTCCTCCACTGCGTACTTGATATGTATTCTACTAGTATGGAAAACAAAGAAAAGCCCAGCTCTTGTTCTGGATGTGTATAATAATTGTGTCATTAATAAAAAATAGAATAAAAATAATCAAATCACAGCAAGAAAAAAAGAAACACTTGGACTGCTACAGAAGAAGAAAATGCATCACAGGTTAACTAGTTGCTAGACTCTCTACATTTTAACAGCATCCATACGATGCTGTAACACTTCAAAATTATAGAAGTAGAGCATTACAATGTAAAAAGTTGAAGCAACAGGGTAGCAAGTTACAACAGGGTATAATATTCAGAGCCAATTTGAGAGGGGCAAAGAAGGAATTATTTAGCCAACAAACTTGCAAGATTCATGAACCGAGTGCAAAAGCTACTTTGACTGGAAAAGTTCAGGAAAATAAAACATTAGGCTGTGACCCGAGAGAAAATGGGAGCAAAGGTGATAAAAGCCTTGATTTGTTTAAAGACAATTATTATATGCCTGAGGAGATGAGAAAATGTGGAGATAGAGCATTGGATCTTACAAAACAGTAGTTTGAAGAGAAAAAAGCATCCCATTTACACAATGATATGAACGTATCTCATGGGGGAAAACAATTATCTACTGGCAAAAAGAAACCAAAGGGAAGCAAAAATTATTATAGCTCAACTGCCGGGACATCAAAAAATTTATGAACCGTAACCCTAAAAATTGAATTGGGGGTTTTGATAAATTATCAATTACACATGCATAATTAGGTTCTAGATCATGGTAAAAACATTTCTAAACCCCTATATTATCGAATTAATAGCCTAAAACCATTATTCAAAGCATTGAAAAAAAAAAGTTACTTGTGTTCTTGAGTTACAGGTGACCGAGATTGTTCTACAGGATAGAAAAAAACCTGAGATTGGGAAAGTTAGGTGAAAAATTGTTAGTGCAAGTTAAATTGCAACAAACAAAAACAAAAACCCTTAATTACTTACCTGAACTATTGAAGAAAACTGTGAAACACCCAACCCGTTTACAAGGAGAAACCTTAAATCAGCATGTTCGATGGTGATATTAATGATGGGTCTGGTTCGATTTGTTCAGATGAAGGAGAAGAAGATGAAGAAAAAAAAATTAGCACCGCTGAAGACGCGAAGAAGATGAAATGTTTGGGATAAAGGAAAAACAAATCGATGAAGAGAGGGTGATTTTTCTACAGTTATGGATCGGTGTTGTTAGGGACGAAGGTGACTGAAAGAGTGGAAGATCATTAATTTGCATCTGTTGGTTTTGTTCATTTGGTCTCTGTTAATTTGCATTTCGGTGTGGGGGGAGAGTGCAGGTGAGATTTACCAAAGCCAGCGATAAATAAACGGCTCAGATTTCATCCTTGTAAATGTAATCAACGATGCTCGTAATTTCTGTTTTATATTATAATTTAAATAATTATTTTTTTAATCAGCAACGGAAAATCCGTTCCTAAATTCAAGGTGAATTTAGCAACGGATTTTCTGTTACTAAAATCCGTTGCTGATATTAAAAAATTAATATATATGTAATCCGTTGCAAATCTGTTGCTGAATTTAGCAACGGAATTATCCGTTGCTAAATTCAGATGCTAATTGGCCTTTTTTCTAGTAGTGCTTGCTTTCGGCAGGGCGAGCGGCCGGTCGGCCAGTAGCTTCGGTTTCGGTGGTCTCAAGGCGTGGGGCAAAGTGTTGGCGGGCGCGAGGAGAGAGAGTGACAGGTTTAAAGAAGAAAACCATTTTTCTTTCTTCCCCTGTAACGCCTGCAGGGAGGAAGAAGAAAAAGGAACAATGCCGTTCAAAACGGCACTGTTCGGTCCTTTCCCCTTTTTTTTTTAATGTATGAAATGGTGTCGTTTTGGATAAAACGCGTCGTTTCATTTAAAAAATGGCGCCAGAATATGTTTTTCAAATCAGTCCTCAATTATCTTTGTTCATTTCAATTGCATCCTTTTTTAATTTTTGTCTCCACCCCTCAAGTTTACCGCGTTTTTCATTTTAATCATTGGCCTTTGATTTGTGCAATTAAGCCGTTAATTGATCAATAAACTTTCAATTTCTTCAATTAGGCTCCTAAACAGAATAATTGCAGCCCTTCCATTTACGCGCCTCTTCCAATTTGGTCCCTGGTTTCGGATTTTCTTAATTAAGTCCCTAATTGGCCATTAAACTTCAATATTTATGCAATTAAGCCCCTGATTTGACCTCAAAAATTCCTAAAAAATATATTTTGGCCCCAGAACTTAAATTTCTTTCAATTAAAGCCCAAATTGACTTAAAAATCAATTTTTCTTGCAATCAAATCCCCTATAAAATCAATTAAAAAATCAAATTAAGTCCATAAACATCCAAACTTGGGCTTTTCTCCTCAAAATTCAAATTTCCTTCTCAACAGGGCTCTCATCCTTCAAGAATATACTGTCAAAAATCCAATCTTTGTATTTTTTAACCTCCTTGACCAATTTTCCGACCATTTTCTGAGCGCTTCTGCCTCCTGTTATTTTTCTAACCTTCTTTGGCTATTTATTTTATTTTTTTGTGGGGACCCAAAAATGGATCACAACACCTCTTTTGGATACAAAGATAGGATTTGTAACCTACAAAAGTGAGAAGGCTTTCGCCTTCTTCTGAAAGATGAAAGGCAACGTTCTTTTTTCCACTGATTATCTCTAACAACAACACTCCAAAACTAAAAACATCTGATTTTATAGAAAAAACTCCCGCCACAGCATACTCTGGGGCCATGTATCCACTGTTTTGAATTGACACAAGAGGAAACAAATTGCCTTATATGCATGAAGAGGTTAGCAAAATTCTTTTGCATCATATATATCGGTCAAGAATGCATCATTGTGAATCTTGGCTACCTCGCTGTAAAAATATATATATATTTGATATAACCGTGATGACGGAAAATTCATGAGGTTCTAATCCCATTATCTAAAGTAGGTATAGATCTGTGTGATTAAATTATTTAAAAAAAAATCTTATTAAATAGTCTAAATTTTTAAATTGAAATAGTTTTTGAAAAGAAAGAATAAAGAAAAGAATAAGAAAATCCATTTGTTCCAAACAAATAAACAATTGAAAACAATAACACTGGGAATGGAGATGAAGTAATACGTACTAAGTTCCGACAATTCTATTCGTGTTAGCCTCGCTTTGATTTCCACCGAAAATCCTAGCCATTCCAAAGTCTGATATCTTTGGATTCATCTCATAATCGAGCAAAATGTTGCTTGTTTTGAGATCCCTGTGAATAATTCTAAGACGAGAATCTTCATGAAGATACAAGAGCCCCCGTGCAATTCCATTGATAATGCTCAAGCGTCTTTGCCAGTCAAGCAGGACTCCATTTCTGGAACCTGAGTAGCATCAACATAAAAACCAAATCAGTTACAGTTTCTGGTCTTTGTTATAAAGTGCAAAGATTCAGGTGTTTCAAGTTTAGGGGTCTAACCAAAAAGAATGACATCAAGGCTTTTGTTGGGCATATACTCATAGATAAGTAACTTTTCATTTTTTTCCAGACAGCATCCCAGGAGTCTGACAAGATTTCTGTGTTGTAATCTGGCGATTAAAACGACTTCGTTCAGGAATTCTCTTTGTCCTTGACCAGAAGTTCTTGAGAGCCTCTTAACTGCAACTTCTTTGCCATCCTCTAACGTACCCTGAGCACAAACTATTCTAATAAGCATTAATATTTGTGGGCCAAAGTGTGATGCATTTTCGAATTTGTGTATTGAGAGATTGACAAATAACAGAATTCGATTTTTTTCTTTTTTTTTAATGAATAAAGTAATTGACTTGATAGCCTTGATTACCCTGTATACTGGGCCAAACCCTCCTTGACCAAGTTTGTTTTCATCAGAAAATTGCTTTGTAGCTTCATGTATAACATCTAGCCGGATCAAAGGGAGGTCCTGGGATGTCACCTCTCCTTGAATATATTTGTCTGAATAGTCGTCCCCAACAGTTGCTCGTCCTGCCAAGTCGAGTAATTGTTCCTCTTGGATATTTTCTATTTCCTCTGCAGGAGATATTGTGCAGTGCTAATAATTGATTATATAGGTTTCGAACATCATGTAAATGTACTTCTTGTTTCGACACTTCAAAATATTTGTTCTGTTTTTAACCTTCTACCTACTAGCATTTTTTCAGATGATGACCTGACTAGAGAAAAATTTACGGAATTAAAGCCAATTACTCAATCTCTGCCTAATTAAGTCTTCTTTTCAAGCTTAACCACAACATATTTGCAAATTCAAAGGTGTTAGGAATTCTGGTTCAAAATTTTAATTTCTTGTCAAGATTATATCTCAAAAATATTTGGAAATCACCTGCAAGTATATAGAAACTAACTAGGTAGTTCATATATGTAATCTAAATTTTTTATTACCAGGGCTTTCGGTACATATCACATGTATACCTGTTCTCGGATTCGTCCTTCTCCTCATGGTGTAAGTGCAAGCACTGAAAAATAGCACAGCAATAACTGCGGATAGTCCTGCACCGACTTTAATCCACATAGATTTGCTTCCATCTCCTTCATAGTGACAATGTTTTTGTTTCACATCATTATTCAAGATAACAGAATCTCATATTAAAGAAATGACAAGGATTGATTTTGGAATGATAAAGAAGAAAATAGAACATATTGGGCCTGGAGATGGAGGGAGGAGAACAAGTGGCGTGGATAGTGGTGGTGGTGACATTGCCACGACGGCAGCTTGGTTGTAAAATGAATAATTTTCATATCGAAAATTACAGCTTGGAAATAAGACTCTTCCTCCTCGGTTATTATTACGACAAATTGATATGCTGAGTTTAGGTTGTAGAAGACACTGATTACAATCATTTTTAGATAGATCCGGTGTGCACTGCACAAGAATGTATAGAGACTCACGCCACGTAGAGACTCACGCCACGTATAAATCTCTTTTTTGGTTGCCAACTTTTTTTCACCTGATGGCGCACTTGCAGCTACAGTAACAGCATCAGATATAGTATTCACCAGTAGCTTGTTAAATTCTAAATCAACAGTTATTTTTTGTGCGTTGAACATGTAAACCGCAGGCGTTTCGCTCAAGCTGGAGAAGATGTTACTGTTTGAGTAGCGCAGGAAGCACTGATCATACCATATGATAGCCTCCTTCTGGATTGGACAACGTTGGACTACATCGTTTCTTGCAAGGTTCACACATTCTCGGCAAACTTCGACACTAACATCGCCACGGCAAAGAAAGAGGCCATAGACCTGATAAACATCATGTCCTGTAGAGGCGTTATAGAATCCGTTAATGTCATTGCGGGTTGCATTGCCGGCGAGCGAAGAGAGAAGGATATTTAAATTGGCTTCATACGGGCTGTTTCTTACGAAAGTGGTTGTGTTTGAGCATTTATGATCAAGGAAAAAGATCTCCTGTGCTTCCGTGAGGGCTGCAAAGGAAAACAGGAATATGGAGAATTTCAAAGCGAACATTTTTTTGATAACTGATAAGGTTTTCTTGCTCTTAATTATTTTGGGCAACAGAGTTATCCTTCCTCTTACATGGAGGACCTCCTTGCCGCAAGTCAATGGCAAAAGTCAGGTGAGAACTTTCATGGTCTGATTCGTTAAGAAAGAGTTGCATGTTTCTAATGTGAAACTCCAATTGTGGAATATTGAAATATGAAAAGAAGAATAAATTATGGTGATAATCACATGTCACGTTAATAAAACTTAACTAAACTAAGTCCCAACAGGGAATGTTTATTTTTTATTCTAAGAGTATTTTTTTTTAATATTTTTTTACTTTAAATTTTTTTTAATTTTTCAAAAATATAATAATATTAAAAAAAATTAAAACATAAAAAATATTATTTAAATACATTTTAAAATAAACACTTTAAAAATTAAAACAACTATTCACCACCCCCAAATTATAAACTGATATTAATAAAATTTAATAAAATAAACGTCACTCCTTAATTTCCACAAAAAAAAAAAAACCAAAAAAAAACCAAATAGAAACAATCATCTTTTCAGTCAAAAATATAATAATATTAAAAATAATTTTTAAAACATAAAAAAATATTATTTTAATACATTTTAAAATTAATATTTTAAAAACAACAATTAATCACATCTAATCAAATGAACGTCACTTATTAATCTCCAAAAAAAAAAAAACCAGAGGGACTATCATCTTTTTAGCCAAAAATTTCCAATTCACCACTCAACATCAACTAAAACCAGTTATACAGTCGAACCAACAACACATATCACCCAACCATTCACCACCACGACACCGTTGTAGCCCATTGACCCGAAGCAGTTCCCCACCATACCCAGTGTCCTTTCCATATTCAACAAACACCCATCACCATCACCATGACTATCACCAACCCAAGGCCGAAACCTAAGAATCCCCACCGTAATCAAGCCACTGCCTTTTCCTCCATAACCACCACAAACCCGAACCACAACCAGCTCTGGTCCCAAATCAAAATAGCTCCACATTGCCACCAAAGTCAACCCATTCCAGTCTTCATCTACTTCCCTAAACAAAGCCCCGACCACAACTCGCCACTAGAACGGTCACAACTCCCAAATCCTGTGTCTCTAGCCCTTTCCTTCTCCACGGAACCAGAACCAGCAGCCTAACTTGGAAAAAATGCTTCTGTTATTTTCATGTTTGAATTTCATGTATATTGCATTTTGTTTTTTACATTGTAAAATTCTTAATATTCCTTTAGTGATATTCTCATATAATAATCAATAAATAAATAAAAATAAATAAATAATTGTAAAAAAATATTAATATAAAAAACCAACGAAAATAAATGAGTCAAAGTCCAACAATATTAAGGCCATAGCTAATAGTCAGGTTTACAACCCAACTTGCATCATTAATATCACATTCGGATATAATAACTTTTAAAATATTTATATTAGAAAAAAAATAGATATCTTGTTGTCTAGAGGAGTGAAGGAGTCGCTCTAATATTATACTAATTATGTTATATATATATATATATATATATATATATATATATATAACCTCTTAAATGTACTACATGAAGCAAGTTATATTATTAGTTTTGTGTTAAAATGCTCTGAGTTTGTCTTTATTCTTATGGTCTTACAGTTTTTTTATAATGTTCTTGATTTTGATATTAATGAATATTTATTTATAAATATCTCTACATTAAGTAATATACTAAAAGGCGTGGGGAAGTTACAGTAGTTTCCTTTTTTTTAAGCCTTTTTTTATACGTCTTTTACTTATTTAAGCTTTTTTTTTATATATAGCAGTTTTTCCTTCATTTTTTTTTCTTTTGCTTTTCCTTTTGTTTTTTTTTTAATGTTTTTTCATTGTAGCAGCTTTTTTTTTACATGTTTTTTTTTTAATGCGTGGGTTTTTCACTATAGTAGTTTTGTTTTTTTTCTCCTCACTTTTGTTTCTTCTATTTTTTACATATGATGTATTATTGTGTACACAGTGAAACACTTGACTTTTTTTTCCTTTTTTTTTTTGTTTTGCCCATTGGTTTTTTTTTTTTTTGCTTTTTTTCTTTGTGTTTTTTTCTTTTAATGAATTTTTTTTTGTTTGATTTAATTTGTTAATGTGAAAAAAAAATTAATTTAGTTATCATACTTTCATTATACAGATCTCAGTTTGTTTTATATATTAAGCTGGTTGAGAACTTAGCTTTGTAGCTTTTTTAAAATAGAAAAAAAAAAAAAACACTATGGATTACTACAATGTTTCCCTTACATGATTTTTGTTTGGCTGTAGTGTTTCCCCCACATGTTTATTTTTAAAATTATCTTTGTTAAATTTATTTTTTTTAATATTGAGTTGGTTGGGAATTTAGCTTTAACTTTAGCTTTCCCCACATTTTTTCATTATAATTATTATTATATTGTATTATATTATATGACTGTTTTTTTCTTTTGTTTTTTCTTTTTAATTTTTTTTAATGAATTTTTTTTGTTTAATTTAGTTTGTTAATGTTAAATATTTTTTTATTTAGTTATCATATTTTCATGATACGAATCTCGGGTTTGATGGGTTAACTTGATTTGACGAGTTATTTTTTTCATTTAGTTTAGTTTGTTAAAGTTAATTTTCTTTCTATTTAATTATCTGACTTTCTTGACACATATCCCGGGCTTGACATGTTAACTTGGTTTGATGGGTTAACCCAGTTAATTCTGGGTAAACCCGTCATTTTTTTTTTCTATTTAGTTATCAAACTTTCATGATGCAAATTCCAGGTTTTACGAGATAACCTGGTTTAAAGGGTTAACCCAATTAATTCAATTTCTTTTTCTTTTTTTCATTAGTTTTTTCCTTTCTATTGATTTTTTTCTTTTTTTTAATTAATCTATTTAATTATCATACTTTTATGATACAACCTTATAGCCAGACCCACATCCAATATTCTTGGGTCCGGTGTTACAGTCAAGCTTACTTAAACTTGAGTCATACAAGTTTAATTTTATTATTAATATTATAAATATTACTCTTAGGTCAGGCGTTGCAGCCAAACCCAAGATTCTTGGGTATAACTTTGCAGAAAAACCCAAGATTTTTAAATTTTTATTTTTTTTAATATTTTTTATACAAAAAAAAATAACCCGCGGCATCTCGCGGGTATCAAAGCTAGTTTGTAATCTAAAAAGTGTAATATTCTTGATTTTGACATAAGTAAATATTGGAATTTATATTTTTTACTTTAACATTAATAAATATCAGAATTTATATTTTTTACTTTAACATCAATAAATAAATATTGGATTTGAATTAAAAGAAAAAAAGAAACCTATTTTTTTAGGAAAAGAACATGAATCAGTTAAATAATGTCCACGTTGTCTAAATAAGTAAATATTATACAAAAACAATAAGCTTGTCTCCAATTCGCACTATATATAATCACTTTGTTAAAAAATGGTTTGAGGTCATAAGTCGACCTTCCAAAGCGTTCGAAGCATCCCGGAACTAAAGGAATCAGGTCTGGAGTCTTTCGGAAGCATAGGAATAGTACTGGGAAACTCTTGAAGGTGGTGGAACAGTAGCCACGCGCCACCTTAACTCCGGCGGGTGGGTTCACGCGCCCCCTCGGGTAAAACCTCGTGGCTCTCGGGCGGATTTGGTTGCAGCTGGTGTTGCTCTTGGCCAAGAGGGAGAAGGAGAAGAGTTTGATTTCATCTTAGTGTGGTGATCGGTGGGGGTTGACAGATCGAAAAGAAGAGGAAACCGTAAAGGGGAGAAACCAAAAGAAAGAGCGAGAGGGATTCTGGTTTTGGCTTTCTGAAGATGATAAGGCTGGCGTGAGGGGATGATTAAGAGAGCTTCTGAGGGAGACTGGTTTTGGCTTTCTGATAAGTCAGCTTCGAAGCAGAGACGAAGGAAAGGAAGGATGCGATGAGCGGGCTTGTCACGATCTGGAAAAATGAGGGAGAGAGTAGGCGTGAGGAGATCATTTTGTTGGGGTGGCCTTTGTGATTCCGAGCCAGATAAAAAAAAAAAAAAAAAAAAAAAACGGCGAAGATGATTGGGCGGCGACTCCTGTTCTGCCAATAGATTGAGGTTTATTATTATTATTATTATTATTATTTTATAGCCTCTTCTTATTTTTTTTCTTGTAGTGGCCTCCCCGTTTCTTGATATTCATTAAAATCTGTATTTATAATACAAGATTTCTACAAGAATTCTATAGTATATGAGAAATAATTAAACTCGTAAATAATTTTTTTTTAATTTTAAATTTAATTAAAAAATAAATAACTATTATTATCTTAATAATTTTTGAAAACTGAAAATGATAAGAGAATGACATAAATACATTATAATCCCTAATGTTTTCACAAGTTATTAAATCACACTTTTAATTGAAATTAATCCCTAATCTTTTAATTTTAAATTTTAATTCTCTTAAAATTAAATTAAAAGTAAATAAGTTAAAATTAAATTATAACAATCAACACAAGTTCAAAGCCTAATTTTTACCATTCATATTAGTTCAACGTTTATTTTTAACAATTTCAATGTAATTTCTCTTTTTAAAGATAAGGATCATTTTTTTTTTGACACATCTTCTTTTAAAGAAGCCAATGTCCAAATATTAAAATCAAATATATGTTACACCTACTATAAATTATTTTAACATAAATTTATTTTTAGGACTTAACATTATCATCTTCAATGTTCACTTTCAATGACTAGAAAAATAGAAAAAAACAAAAATTCATTAGGAAGCAATAAAAAAGATATATTTAAAAGAAAACACATAATAAAGTTAATATTTTATAAAACAAATATACTATAAGGGTGACGTTTTGTTCTTCTCTTAAACATAACTAACCCTTTTATAATATTAATTTGTGAAATTAATTAGTACATATCTTTAGGATTTCTAGGTTTTCCTAATTACTAGATGTTAACTTTAATTTTTCATGATATAGACTTTTGATCCCCACGCACAACGTCCACCAAGATACAACAAAGTAATAGGAGCCAAATCATATCCTGTAAATGTTTTTTGTATCAGTGGTACCTTTGTTTTTCTTTCTTTCTTGTTAGATCCCAACCCATAGAGTTAACTTGGCAAAAAGGTAATTATCTAGGTGGTGACCTAGTGATAAAGACTTGGGACCAAGAGGTTTGCTCCCTCTGTGGTCTCAGGTTCGAACTCTAGGTTGCTCATATGATGGCCACTGGAGGCTTACATGGTCGTTAATTTGAGAAAATAAAAAATATATAAAGATAAATTACTAAGTTTCCACAATTTTTATTCTAATATTTCTTTGATCACATTTTACTTATTTTGAAAAACATACATTATTTTTAATTTTAACTGATTTTCAATCTTTTTACATTTATTATTTTTCAGATATTTATGGCTTTATCATGCCTTAAGCTCATGGAAATATGATCAACGGGCTGGATCTCTTCCAGAGATAAGATCGCAAAAATGATGCTTCCTCTTTGTTTCGGTTCTTGACTTCAAGGAGCAATATTAATGATGGTTATTGATGCCTGGACAAAGAAGTCACTGATGCTGTATTTGGTTTCTTTGGGCCTAAACTTAGTCACAAGCAAAGGGCAAGGAGGCTCAATCATTACTATATACGATTTGTATGAAATATGATTTGTATGTAAGATAATAGTTTATATCTGTCTTGAAATGTCTGTGTTTGTAAGGAAAAACAGTCGGAAGGAGCTGCAACTTCATTCTCTTAAATTACAACTTAATTTACAGTCACCGCGGTGATAAAACGGAAAGGGTCAATTCATTGACAGAACAAACTTTCTGATCTAAGGATTGACCTTCCATGGCACCAAGTCGGCCGATAGAAAATGCTGGCTGTTTAGGGATAGGGAGTGTTATGGTATCACTTGCCAACATATGAAGCACAGATGACATTGTGGGTCTATCTGCTGGATCCTCTTGCACGCAGAGCAGCCCAATGTGGATGCATCTCAGCACCTCAGTTGCCACGCTTGATTTCTCTAGCATTGGGTCCATCAATTCCAGTCCTTGACCATCAGACCACAGTTTCCATGCCTGAAAAGTTGAGAGACTTCCTGAATTTAGATAACAAAAATCATTGCTAGGAATCCTCTACTGGATAAAAAGACATGAATTGTAACCTACAAAAGTGAGAAGGCTCTCGCCTTCTTCTGAAAGATGAAAGCCAATGTTCTTTTTTCCACTGATCATCTCTAACAGCAATACTCCGAAACTGAAAACATCTGATTTTACAGAAAAAAGTCCCGTCATAGCATACTCTGGGGCCATGTATCCACTGTTTTGAATAGACACAAGAGGAAATAAATTGCTTTATATGCATGAAGAGGTTAGCAAAATTCTCTTGCATCATATAAATCGATCAAGAATACACCACTGTGAACCTTCACCACCTCGGTGGAAAAATAATATTTGATATAAAATTATTTTTAAAATTTTATTTAATAATTTAAATTTTTTAGTTTAATTAAATACTTTTTAAAATGATATTAAAACCATTATGACAGAAAGTTCATGCGTTTTAATCTCACTGTAGAGTATAGTTATGGAATAGTTATGGATTTTTATGAGTAAATATATATTTTTAAAAAATATATTTAATAGTTTTTTAAAAAAAATTAAAATTGCCTTTTCACAACAATAAAGAAAAGAATAAGAAAATCCATTTGTTCCAAACAAATATACAATTGAAAACAATAACACGGGGAATTGAGATGTAGTAATACGTACTAAGTTCCGACAATTCTATTCGTGTTAGCCTCGCTTTGATTGCCACCGAAAATCCTAGCCATTCCAAAGTCTGATATCTTTGGATTCATCTCATAATCAAGCAAGATGTTGCTTGTTTTGAGATCCCTGTGAATAATTCTAAGACGAGAATCTTCATGAAGATACAAGAGCCCCCGTGCAATTCCTTTGATAATGCTCAAGCGTCTTTGCCAGTTAAGCAGGTCTCCATTGCTGGAACCTGAGTAGCATCAACATAAAAACCAAATCAGTTACAGTTTCTGGTCTTTGTTACAAAGTGCAAAGATTCAGGTGTTTCAGGTTTAGGGGTCTAACCAAAAAGAATGACATCAAGGCTTTTGTTGGGCATATACTCATAGATAAGTAACTTTTCATTTTTTTCCAGACAGCATCCCAGGAGTCTGACAAGATTTCTGTGTTGTAATCTGGCGATTAAAACGACTTCGTTCAGGAATTCTCTTTGTCCTTGACCAGAAGTTCTTGAGAGCCTCTTAACTGCAACTTCTTTGCCATCCTCTAACGTACCCTGAGCACAAACTATTCTAATAAGCATTAATATTTGTGGGCCAAAGTGGGATGCATTTTCGAATTTGTGTATTGAGAGATTGACAAATAACAGAATTCGATTTTTTTTTTTTGTTTTTTTAATGAATAAAGTAATTGACTTGATAGCCTTGATTACCCTGTATACTGGCCCAAACCCTCCTTGACCAAGTTTGTTTTCATCAGAAAATTGCTTTGTAGCTTCATTTATAACATCTAGCCGGATCAAAGGGAGGTCCTGGGATGTCACCTCTCCTTGAATATCTTTGTCTGAATAGTCGTCCCCAACAGTTGCTCGTCCTGCCCAGTCGAGTAATTGATCCTCTTGGATATTTCCTATTTCCTCTGCAGGAGATATTGTGAAGTGCTAATAATTGACTATATGTACTTCTTGTTTCGACACTTCAATTTTTTTTTTCTTTTTTTAACCTTCTACCTACTAGCATTTTTTCAGATGATGACCTGACTAGAGAAAAATTTACGGAATTAAAGCCAATTACTCAATCTCTGCCTAATTAAGTCTTCTTTTCAAGCTTAACCACAACATATATGCAAATTCAAAGGTGTTATGAATTCTGGTTCAAAATTTTAATTTCTTGTCAAGATTATATCTCAAAAATATTTGGAAATCACCTGCAAGTATATAGAAACATTCTATCATTTGGGTAGGTACAGCACCAAAACCCTAAACCCTAAACCTTGTAAACAGCACCAAAACCACCTTGTCCAAGCTTATTATCATCAGAGAAGTCGTTTGTTGCAAGTTTGATGGTGGCAAATTTGAATTCCCAGCATTTGTGCTACTAATTTCATCGAAATCTTCACAAAATGCAAGTTGTTAATGTTTTGTTTCCAAAGTTAATTTGTAGATTGTTTGGAAGAAAAACAAATTATCTAGTGAATTTGATTCGTATTAATGAACCCAAGCTGTTTATTATGTAAGAACCAATAAGCAATAACTTACTCAAGCTGTTTATTATGTAAGAACCAATAAGCAATAACTTACTTTTGACCTCTTGCTTTGGCTTCCTAAAACAGAAAATGGTGAGAATGAGGATAACAAGTGCCGAGAAGATAGCAGTAGGGACGATGGTAACAATAACTGTCCGAGAAGCAGTATTCTCCTTCCCTGCCAAGCACATCCATGTTTAAGATAGAAATTACAGAAGCTGAAAATGGAAACCGTGAAACAAGTGAAATAATTTCAGTATAGAAAAAGAAGTTAGCCTACCTTTCCTCATAACAAATGGAGGTGATGGAGATGTTACTTGAGGAAATGAGTTGTAGTAGGGATACAAATCCCACCGAAAAAAACAGTTTGGATTCTGGGCATAACCTCCTTGATGCCCGTAGCAACAACTGCTATAGTAGCCTAAGCATTTTTGTAGGCATTCTCTGCAATTACTCGGTGATACATCAGGAGTGTGTTGAATAAACTCAATCTAGAAGCACCTAGATGGTCAAGGAAGGCAACCACCCACCAGCCGCAGCCGCCAGCCACCAGCCGCCTTCACACCGCCGGTCAACAGCCGCCTTCACACCTGGAACAGTAGATTTTCGTATTCTGTTTTTTGTCTATAAATAGAGTGCCCAACTTGTGTTTATTTGTGTGGAGAGAATTGTGAGAAACACTTGAAAGAGAAAAGAGAGAGAGAGGGTGTGTAATTGTTAAGCTTTTATTTTGTGTTATTGTAAGCTTCGGATTTTGTAATAAAACCAGTGTGTTTTATCCCCTCTGAGTGTTTCAAAGCCACCACCAGTGGTTCCTCCCACCAACAATTGGTATCAGAGCCCCGTTCGTCGGAAAACAGAAGTGTTTTGGGGTATATCCGAATTTTCAAAATTGTCAAAAACAAGTTTTGATCATTCCACAGTGTAGAGCTCATCAAGACGAACTCACTGCCGCAAAAATCAGCCAAATCGGAGTTCGGGGTAGCCCACACGCGCCGCCTGAATATTCAGCCAGATCGCCCACGCGCATCCCACGCGCCCCGAGGTTGAAGACGACTGAGCCACACGCGCGCCATATTCGAGCCGTGTAAGCCGCCTAAGCCGAGTCCAGCCGAGCCACAAGCCGAGCCGTACCCCGCGCCGAGCCGAGCCGAAGGAATATTCCCCCGAATATTCCACAGAATATTCCCCGAATATTCCACAGAATATTCCCCGAATATTCCACAGAATATTCCCGGTTCAACCCAGTGAACCGTCTGCCGTACAGAATTGGTTTTTTGACCGGTTCACCCATTTTGACCCGATTTCAACAAAGTCAGACCGGTTCCCGACTATTTGGACCATTCCGGATCGATCTACAGTGTCCGTTTGGTCAAATTCGGCTCCCAGAAGGCGATATAGTCATTAAAAGAGCAAAATGACTACAGAAGGTACACATACACTCATCCCAAGCTGACCAAAGACAACTATGATAGTTGGTGCATCAGATTGAAGGCATTTCTTGGGTCACAAGAGTGTTTTGATATTGTACAAACTGGTTATGATGAACCAGAGTCCAAAGAAAGAGAAGATGCTTTACAAGAGGCACAGAAGCAAGCCTCAAAGTCAACAGAAAGAAGGACAACAAAGCAAAGACCATCATCTATCAAGGTCTTGATGAAGATACATTCGAGATAATAGCTTCCGCTGAAACGTCACATGATATATGGGAGGCTCTCCAACAGAAATACAAAGGTGCTGACAGAATCAAGAAGATTCGTCTTCAATCTTTGAGAGGAGAATTCGAATTATTACGAATGAAGTCCTCTAAGTCTATTTCTGATTATCACACAAGGATTATGGTGATAGTCAACCAGATGAGAAGAAATGGAGAAGCCCTCATCGATACTCGAATTATTGAGAAAATTTTGAGATCCATAGATCCAAAATTTGATCATGTTGTTGTCGCAATTGAAGAGTCCAAGGAAGTGGACAAGTTGACAGTGGATGAGCTTATGAGTTCTTTGCAAGCTCATGAGCAGAAGATTGTAATGCGAAATGAAGATAAGGCCATTGAGCATGCCTTACAAGCAAAGCTGTCTTTCAAGGACAGATATGAGCAAGGGGAGACTTCATCAAGTGGCTACACCACTCAAGGAGGAAGTCAACAATCCAGAGGAGGATTCCAGAGATTCCAAGGAAGAGGTTCTTGGAATACAAGCTTTAGAGGAAGAGGTGGCAGAAACACCACCAGAGGAGGCCGAGGACAACAAGCATTCACTCCTAGAGGAAGAGGAGGCGGTTACAATAACCGTGACAAGAGAAATATCAAATGTTATAGCTGCAATCAATTTGGGCACTATAGCACTGAATGCCATGGAAAGCTCCGTTGGAGATACGTGAGCAAGCCAACTATGTAGAGAATGATGGAGAAGCATCTGCATTTCTTGTCCAACAAGACTGGCGAGAAACAAGAGGAGATATGGTATCTAGATACTGGAGCCAGCAATCACATGTGCGGCTACCGAGAGTTATTTGGTGATCTAGATGAGACCAAGCAAGGTCTAGTTACTTTTGGAGATACCACAAAGGTTCCATTCAAAGGTAAAGGCAACATCCCAGTCAAGTTGAAGAATGGCGATTCCAGCTACATCGCCGATGTGTATTATGTCCCAGCCATAAAGCAGAACCTGATCAGCTTAGGCCAACTTTTGGAGAGAGGATATAGTTTTTACTCGAAGAATTGTCATCTGACAATTAGAGACAACAATGGGAGATTAATGGCCTACGTGAAAATGTCCAAGAATAGGATGTTTCCTTTGAACATCCAGTATGATGCAGCAAGGTGTTTGAGTGCCATCACCAACAGTGAAGAATGGCTTTGGCACCTTGGACATCTGAATTTCACGAGTTTGAAGATGCTAGCAAGCAAGAAGATGGTCAAAGGTTTGCCTCACATTGATCATCCAGATGAAGTCTGTGAGAGTTGTGTCCTCAGCAAACAACACAGATCCAGTTTTTCCAAAGAAGTCAACTGGAGAGCAAAGAGGCCACTGGAGTTAGTACACACAGATGTGTGTGGCCCAATTACGCCTATGTCGACTGGACAAAATAGGTACTTCCTCACTTTTACTGATGATTTTAGTAGAAAGACGTGGATATACTTTCTGAAGAGGAAGTCAGAAGTATTCAATTGTTTTAAAGATTTTAAAGCAATTGTGGAGAAGCAAACTGGTTACACGATCAGAACCGTAAGATCTGATCAAGGTGGAGAATATACAGCAACGACTTTGAAGCCTATTGTACACAACAAGGCATCAGACATCAGACGACGCCAGCTTATACACCACAGCTGAACGGTGTAGCAGAAAGGAAGAATCGCACGATTCTTGACATGGCCAGAAGTTTGCTCAAAGCAAAGAAGCTGCCCAAGCAATACTGGGCTGAAGCTGTATCATGTGCAGTGTATCTGTTGAATCGCTGCCCGACCAGAAGTTTGCAAGGAGTTACTCCAGAAGAAGCATGGAGTGGTCACAAACCAAGTGTAAACTCATCTACGAGTTTTTGGTTGTGTGGCATATGCAAAGATCCCAGATGCAAAAAGGAGAAAGCTCGATGATAAGAGCGAGAAATGCATCTTTGTCGGATATGGTGAAAGAAGGATGGGATACAGGCTGTATAATCCCATCACGAAGAAGGTGATTACGAGTAGAGATGTTATCTTTGAAGAAGATAAATCTTGGGCATGGAATGGTGATCAAGAAGCAGTCAGATGGATCAACACTGATTTGATCCTTGAAGGTGAAGAAGTACCAACAGTACTTGTCGAAGAACCGATTATGCCAGCAGCTGAACCACAAAGTCCAGTGTTTATACCAGCAGCTGAACCACAAAGTCCAGTACACAGATTCCCTGTATTCAACAGGAGGAACACACCAGGAGCATCATCATCAACACCACCATCAGCATCCTCATCAGAAGGACCAAGAAGGATGAGGAATCTTGAAGAGTTGTACGATACCACTCAGGTCATGGAAGATACAACTCTGTTTTGTTTCCATGCAGATAAGGACCCACCAGAAAAGAAGAAAGCAATAGGTGTCAAAAGGGTCTACAAGCAGAAAGAAGGCATTGAAAGGAGAAGTGTTCATGCTTGGCATGACATCCCTCGATTGAGTTTAAAGGGGAGATTTGTTGAATAAACTCAATCTAGAAGCACCTAGATGGTCAAGGAAGGCAACCACCCACCAGCCGCAGCCGCCAGCCACCAGCCGCCTTCACACCTGGAACAGTAGATTTTCGTATTCTGTTTTTGTCTATAAATAGAGTGCCCAACTTGTGTTTATTTGTGTGGAGAGAATTGTGAGAAACACTTGAAAGAGAAAAGAGAGAGAGAGGGTGTGTAATTGTTAAGCTTTTATTTTGTGTTATTGTAAGCTTCGGATTTTGTAATAAAACCAGTGTGTTTTATCCCCTCTGAGTGTTTCAAAGCCACCACCAGTGGTTCCTCCCACCAACAGAGTGCACTGCATAAATACATACATTTTTTGAGTGGATGTTAGGTCTGCTGTCTCAGCTTCTGGCTTAAGCCTGGATGAGCTCGTGGAAGCTCTTAATACTGTATCCCCCAAACCACTCCAAATTTGATCAAACTGTGTAAAAGATGGGTCAAGGATACCCGTATTATATCCAGCATCAGTAGGAGATAGCTCAAGTGATCCAAAAAAATAACGATTCGCATAACGTACAATACATGGAACTGGATTCCCTCCCCATGAAATTGCTTCCTTTTGGTTTGGACATGCTGCCATGAGAGTTTGAATAGCAGAATTGACGCAGCTGGAACAAAAATCAGCTGATGCGGAAGCCATACAGAACACGAGACCATAAACTGTGTCATTGCCGAAACCTATTGTAGTATTATAGAAACCCCCATTGGCTGTGACATTGATAGCTAGTGAACGGAGAACAAGGTCTCGGTTTTTTGCATAGGTGCTATTAGCTGTAAAGTTTCCGGTGGTATAACAGAATTGAGCATCGGTAAGAGTGATGCTTATGATAATAACATGGAAAAGAAGAGAGAAGATAGTTTTAGAACCCATTTCAACAGAGGAAATATTAACTTCTGTTCACAATTTCTTTCTTCGTGAAAGAAATCCCTTGCATAGATGGTATTTTATATACCAAGAGACTATTGGCCAATTTGTTAACGAATTTAGGACAAAAAAAGAGGTAGCAATTTCGATGGTGCGATCTATTGGAAAGTACTTTATATCTTGACTTTCCGCGTAAGAATCGATCAAGAAGTTTTGAGGTTAAATCGTGGGATTTTCTTAGAGAAATCCAAGTGATTAATTGATTTATTCGAGTGATTTCTTTCTCTGTTTTCATGTATCATCCATTATAAATATGAATTTTTTTAAAAAAATCTATTTATATATCAATGTATCATCCATTTATTTATTTATTATTTATTTATTTATTGTATTTAGGTAGATTATTTAAAAAAATCTATTTATATATCAATGAATTTTAGTTTTGTGGCAAAGGTAGTGGGTGGGAAATGATCGGTATCACAGTGTGAAATGGCGACTTTACTTGTGGTCCCAATTCCTGACTGCTTAATTGCCTTTAGACTGTATAAAATTATTCAAAGACTCAGTCAAATACAAAAAAAAAGTCAATACAAAGATCAAGATATTATTTGTCGCCTTCAAAATTGGACTCAGTCACATGCAACTTTTTTTCGTCCCATGCTAACTTCTTGTTTGGTTTGAAGACTTATACCGGATTGGACCTACCAGATGTCCCACGCTAGCATTGCCTACAAGATTTATCAGTTTTATTTACGGAATTTTTTTTATTAATGTGAGACACATATTTTATTGGTAATTAATTTATCAACAGAATCATCAATAAAAATAATCTGTTGGTAAATTTTTTCTTAGTAATTTTTTTTCCATTAGTAAATTCATTGGTAATAAAAAAATATTATTATCAATAAATTTATAGACAGAACAGACGCGCCAATAATAATATTTTTTATTACCAATAAATTTACTGATAAAATTATCAACAAAAATATTTTTTCAGTATTTCTATTTATATTTATGGATTTCAAAGCTTTGATGTTGGAATAGCAAAACAATGTCATTAATTAGCGAATATCGGAATCACTAGCATAAATACCCACGCGCATGGTCGTAGTTAACATTAGAAAATTAGTTTTAACTTGTTCCATGTGTACGTTATGATGAAGACAGCAATATCATATCGACTTTTCCATTGTTATATAAATACCTAGTATTTATATAAGTCAAGTATCAAATTGACTACGTGTAAGTTAACTCAACATGACCAAAATATTTTATCAGATCTAAAAATATCCCAAATAATAGATAAAAGCATAGTTAGGCTTAATTTAAAAAAAAATCAACATGATATAATTTATTGTTTTCTTTTTAGACGAAGACCAAGCAAATTATCCCTCGACCAACCAACATGGGTTAAAAGCAAAAATTACAACCTGGGTAAAGGGCACAATCAAGATGTGTTAACCTAGGCGGTTAGTTGTCCTTTTTCTTTCTTTTATCCTTATTCTCTCCTTGACTAGCCCTGCATGAGGCCTTAGTTGGGTTGTATTAGAGTCTAAATTGAAGAGTTGTTACATAATTAAGGACTAAATTAAAAGGAGAGGGCTTAGACTAAGGTAAGAAGTAATTTTATGTTGTTCTAGGAATAAGGCAACAATACACCTAGGGAAGATTAGGTATAGCACTAATAATAACAAAATATTGCAACTAATTAAAATAAAAACAATTAACCAACAATATAATTAAAGTGCTTCGAGTAACTAGTATAGGCAAAGAAAATGTAAAATCGTTTTTAATGTGGTTCGACAAGTCTATATCAACACCTCGAGTACCAAAACCGTACTTGAGTATTATATTCTTTCACTAGTCCAAGTTCAAAGAGTACAATAGTTGTTTGATGAATTCACACTAAAACCTTTACATCTTTTGAAGATATTTTCTCTCCAAGATTTTTCTACCACTTGAAGATATGCACTTTTAAAGATTTTTTCTTGGTGACAAAATCTCATCAATGCCAAAAGTTTTATCCTAACTCTCAAAAGATTACAATGATGATTTTGTTTATAGCAAAAAAAAAAAAAAAACCTCTCTCAAATAATGGATAAAATAATTGAAGCTTGTATTGTTATAACTCACTTAATAAAACTTAGAATATTTGAAACAAAATCATCCTAATTGATATCGATGTAACAGTGTTGTCATGATTAGTCATGAATTGATACTAATCCTATATCACACCTGAAATTGCAGCGCCTTTAAAAAATTAAATGTGAGGGAAAGAATAGAATTTCTGGCATCTTATTTTTATCTTAACTGTCTGAATCCATTAGGTTAAAATATCTCATTTAAAGAGTTGTTATCTAATATTATAGTCATCAGAAACCTTAACTAGTTGGCATAGATTTTATAACATTGTTCTGGTTATACAAAATAAAAAATATTATCACCTTTTAAGCATCTTACCTGAGGTAGGCTGAATTGCTAATTTTGTATTGAATTACTAAGGATTTGTTATATTATGCTATTGATGATAATATTCCTAACTCTAACATTAGTAAATATTCAACTACGGATGCTTCCAACTCTAGCATTGATAAATATTACGTAACAAAAAAACATATGGTATTCTTACCTCTAGCATCAGTGAATAAACTAGTAAAATAAATTTAAAACAATGCATACATATTTTTTATTTTAATTTTTTAAAAAAGAAAAAAAAAATGTATCGTATACTAGAGTTGCATTTCACAATAAAAATCCATAGATCAAATATGCAGTGAAATATCTAAAACAAAACAACCCAAAAAAAAGTGCAAGGGACCCATAAATTGATCAACGAAGATATTCAATTTTTTCTTGAATTTTCTAATATAAAAAAGAGCTTATTTGACCCGATATCAAATCAAAAATAAGTGAAATCAAAGAGGTAAAACAAAAGGTTGTGTTTTGCCAAACACCTGTTGACCCAAAATAGATTGAGTTGGTTAGGCCTGAAACTAAATCCAGCCTCAGCTATTTTTGGGTTGGTTACAATCCAGTTTGTATGGGCTATATTGGACATAGCTGGCCGAAGCCAGGGACCCAGTTGGATATTGTTTTTTAACTCGCAGGTGTGCGTGAACTGCTCACAAGAACACAGTAATTAAAATGCAAAGGGGAGGGAAAACGCATGGAGGGCTGGTCGGCTGATGCTATTTTCTCCTCCTCCGTTTTCCTCTTGTTTTTTCTCTAGTCTTCTTTCTCTCTGCCCTCTTTTTTTACTTTATGGGTCCCTTCCTCTTCTCTGATCTCTCTCTCTCTCTACTGTGTTTGCTCTGTTTTGTTTTTTTTGTGTCACCTGTGTTTGTTCCTTTTCCCCCCTAGTTTCTTGGTTCTCTCTCTGTGTTTTCTATCCTCCTTTGTTCTATGTGTGTTTCCTCCTCCTTGATCTTCGTTTTTCTTTTTCTCTGTGTTCTTCCCCTCTGTTTCTTGAAATTTCCTCTGTTTGCGTCTTCCCCCAGTGTTTTCTCTTCTGTCCCCTCGGTTCTATCACCCACCGCTTGTGGCTTTTCTCTGGCTTATATAAAGCCATAGAATGCCATGCGTTGGTAAGGCAAATGAAATGGACTCACAAGACAGTTACATTGATGATGGAGACGCATCGTGAGGCGCGGAGCGGCTTTTCCTCTTCCAGTTTGTTCCGCTTAAGAAGATGAACAGTGTCCATTGAAGCGGTGCCGTTTTGGGATGGGAATAGCCATTTTCAATTTGGTAACTGACATTCTGCAATTTTGTAATCTAGCCCCCTGGTAAATTATAATTAAGACCTTTAAGTTTATCACTATGTACATAATGGTACTTTACTTTAATTTCTTGCCATTTTAACCCGAATCAACCCTAAAGTTTGGTATTTCTTCAATTAACCTCCTAGTTTCATTAATTAAACTAAATTCAAGTTTAATTAAGTGCCCATACTTACCTATTATTCAATTAAGCTCTTGATTGGATTAATTAAACTAATCCAAAGTTTAATTAAGTCTTCAAAGTTCCAATTTATATTGTCTTGACTCAAATTTTAATTTATTCTTCATTCATTTCATTTTTTTTTTTTCATCATCCTTTTTTTTTCTTTTTTTTTTATCATCACTTTTCTCATTTTTTTTCATCATATATATATATATATATATATATATATATCAATTTCAATACATATTACCTCATGAAAAATAAAAAGGTTTCATTATATTTTTTCTCTTATATAAATGATTCCAATATTATACAATGCGAGGGGCTTAATTTTTAATTGTTAAGGGCACAATCATGAAAACATGTCCTCTTTGTCTCTAATAACTTTATTTTTTCTATTTAAAAGTGGTAACAAAATGCTATCTTTTTTTATAACAATAATACAGACTATTAAAAAATAAAAGTATTTCATCAAAATGATATGCTAAGGTAATCAAAACATTGATACGATGTCAAATATTTATCCCAATCCAAACATTCAAATGATTGAATGAAACCACAAAACTGGTTTTATATTAAATCTCTGCATCTAAACCATTATCTAGGATACAACTCAGTAATTGAAACCTCATTTTTGGACAAAGGGATCATAGCTTCAGATTCAGATAGCGAGGACTCAGTCACCCTTGAATTATGCCCCATTGAGGATGACAGATCTGATTGATATGTGCTGCTGTTCATAAAAAATGCAGGTTGAGAAGGTATTTGCAATGTGAGGGAAGAGCTGCTTAGCATGAGAACTACTGAAGCCATATAGCCACTGTTTATCATCAACGAAAAGTTCAATATTATTAGATTCGACAATTTTAACAATGTTTAACATCATTTATATTGTTGGGACTTTTCATTTCTTCTTCTTTGATACAATGCAACAAAGGATGAGCTTAATAAATGGTAATTATGCTGTTCATGATGTTCAGATACTTACTAGGTCCCCACAATTCTACTTGTATTGCCTTGAGTTTGATCCACTACGAACAACCTCGCCATGCCAAAATCTGAAATTTTCGGATTCATCTCTTCATCTAACAAAATGTTGCTGGCTTTGAGGTCACGATGAATGATTCGAAGTCGAGAATCCTCGTGAAGGTAAAGGAGCCCTCGAGCAATTCCTCCAATAATCTTGTAACGTTTTTCCCAGTTCAAATGCACACGCTTGTTTGGATCTACATTTCAAGGAATCGCATGGCTCAAGTTACTCAAGGGAAAGAGTACGAGATATATTCATTAATTTGTGCTTCTTATTTAGAAGAAGACTCAATTGCTTATAATACAATTGTAAATTAGCTGGTTCCTAGCCTTACCAAATATGAAGTGATCAAGGCTCGCGTTAGGCACAAACTCATAGATAAGAAGCCTTTCAATTCCTTGAAAGCAGAAACCTAGAAGCCTGACTAAATTCCGGTGCTGGAGTCTTGCCACCAATAAGACTTCATTTTTGAATTCCAAATCTCCTTGCCCAGAGTCCTTAGAAAGTCTTTTCACAGCAATCTCTTGTCCGCTAGGAAGTGCTCCCTGAAATCATATCAATCCATTACTACCTGTATCATCTTGAGCATTGCGATTTTTCAGTATATCCTTTACTACCTTGTAAACAGCACCAAATCCACCTTGTCCCAGCTTATTTTTCTCCGAAAAGTCCTCTGTTGCATCTCGAATGCGAATTGCAATGATTCTGCACTTTCTATTTCGTCTACAGCTTCAAAAGTTGAACAAGTTAGCATGCACGGAAACATAATTGCTTTGGAAATTAAGGAAGAAACGTAAATTGTATTTAGTTAGTGTCACGGGATAAAAAAGAATAGATAAAAAAAAAAATTAAAAAATGTATTTATTTTTAAAATAAAAAAATAAGAGCCCCTCTCATCGTCTATTTCAATACAATTCAACAACCAAATACTATCTTCAGGCAACCAAATTACTACTTACTTTCAATCCTTTCCTTTTCCCTTTGCTTTCGTGTTCTTATGAATAGGCAGATGCAGATGACGAGTATCACAGCACCGACAGCTGGGACAACAGTAATGACAATGATCCGAGCTGTGTTGCTCTTCGTTCCTGCATAAACCAAAGTGGCCCTACAATTTTTAAGAACTTGAGTCCAGACTTGTGAGTTCAGAATGTGGACAGTCCCAATGATTGAGGCCTTATGACCCGAAGCAAAGTTGTCCCCATGACTCGCAAAAGCTTAACAATCAGCTAATTTTTATTTCTTTTAAAAGAATATATTCTAAACCATAAAAAATAATAAACAGATTTTTAAGGCTAATTAAATTACAATAACTCCTATTATAAAATTATAGAAAACATTAAAATTTTTGAATATTTGACAAAACACCTGGACTATATCCAAAATATCTTTAATTGCTGCTTTAAAAAAATAGTTAAATAAAAAAAATTCCAAAAGTAGATAAAAATATAAAAATAAGAAATAAGAAATGGCTGAAATTAATATTGCTGATGTACTAATAAAATAACCAAGTCCCATTTTTTATATTCTTTCTCTAATTTGTTTAATTTTTCAATTTAAATATCTTTTCAAATGCATTTTGGATAAAGCTTCTGTAATATGTTTTTATATATGAAAAAGACTTTTTTCTTGATGATCTCTATAATTTTATAATATCTCAAGAAGGTTATTGTTATTTACTCTACTGTTAATATTATTTAATTAAACATGGTACAAGCACTCCTACTTTTCTTTTTTCTTTTTTTGCCATACCTAATTAAAATTGAATGATTTAAGGATCATTAAACTATAAAAATTACTAAATCAAAACATCAAAATCAAAGTGCAGGAGGGAGTTAATAACAATCCAAGGCCTACCTTGTGCTGGTGCGGGAAGAGATGTAGGTGATGATATTTGTGGTGGTGGAGGTGATGGTAATCTTCCCTTTTACGTTCCCATCACAACAGGTTGTAATCATCCGAAAAAGGTCAGGCGTGCAACTGGAGCACTGCCCCTCAGACAAGTCAGGCGTGCATTGAACAATAGCATATATTGTTTCATCTCCGGCACTTTGGTTTCCAGTAGCGAACTTCTTTACGGAGTTCCCTGATGCAGCTTTGGCTCGAAGTCTGGCAAATAATGTTTGGAGTGCCTGATTAAATAGAGTTACATCCAAAACATTATGTGGATTCGCCTGGTAGAAAAATGGTTGTTAGAATGCTATTAGGAGATGGCTCAAGCTAGGGATCCTAAAAAATAACGATTCGCATAGCGTACAATACATGGAACAATCTCCCCCCATGAAATTGCTTCTTTTTGGTTAGGACATGCTGTCATGAGAGTTTGAATAGCAGAATTGACGCAGCTGGAACAATTTTCAGCTGATGGGGAAGCCATACAGAGCACAAGACCATAAACTGTGTCATTGCCTAAACCTATTGTAGTATTGTAGTATTGTAGAAACCCCCATTGTTTGTGACATTGGAAGCTAGTGAACGGAGACCAAGGTCTCGGTTTTTTGCGTAGGTGCTATTAGCTGTAAAGTTTCCTGTGGTATAACAGAATTGAGCATCGGTAAGAGTGATGCTTACGATAATAACTTGTAAAACAAGAGAGACGATAGTTTTAGAACCCATTTCAACAGAGGAAATACGAACTTCTGTTCACAATTTCTTTCTTCGTGAAAGAAATCCCTTGCATAGATGGTATTTTATATACCAAGAGACTATTGGCCACATTGGCATGGCCAATTTGTTAACGAATTTAGGATAAAAAAAAGAGGTTGCAATTTCTTTCACGAAGAAATTACTTGCACTGTCAAGATTTTAATCATTCGTTCATTAATAAGAGTAGGTGGCTGATATGATGATTACTGCTTTCTGGGATTATAAACATGCAATAATTGACTAAAACAAACATCTATGAAGTTGACAAATTTGGCCATCAATAGTTAAACTTCTTTCTTTAAGAAAAAAAAAAAATTGGGATTGTTTTCCTTTCAATTTTTTTTTCTTACATCATCAATACATAAGATCTTACATGTTGAGTTTACAAGTCAAAAGTCAGTCCTTTAAATTGGTTTGAAGACTTACCGGATGTCCCACACTAGCGTTGCTGAATATTCATGGAGAAAAATCGAGATATTTTTTGTCGACTTCAAAATTGGACCTACCAGATGTCCCACACTAGCGTTGCTGTGTTAGAATTTCAAAACTTTGATGTTGGAATAGCAAAACAATGTCATTAATTAGCGAATATCGGAATCACTGATGCTGTATTTGGTTTCTTTAGGCCTAAACTTAGTCACAAGCAAAGGGTATGTAAATAGAAACTTTTGGTTCAATCATTACTATATACATAAATGATTTTTTGAAGATTTTAGGTTCCATTGTAGCATGAAATATGATTTGGATGTAAGATAATAGTTCTCAGACTGCGAAGAAAAACAAATCAAGAAGATATGTTTGTATCTGTCTGGAAATGTCTGTGTTTATTCATTCTCTTAAATTTAAGACTTAATTTACAGTTATCGTGGTGATGAAACGGTAAGGGTTAATTCATTGACAGAACAAACTTTCTGATTTGAGGACTGACCTTCCATGACAACAAATCGGCCGATAGAAAATGCTGGTTGTTTAGGGATAGGGAGTGTTTTAGTATCATTAGCCAACATATGAAGCACATACGACACTGTGGGTCTATCTGCTGGATCCAAAAATTTTCAATTCACCACTCAACATCAACTAAAACCAGTTATCCAGTCGAACCAGCAACACATATCACCCAACCATTCACCACCACGACACCACTGTAGCCCATTGACCCGAAGCAGTCCCCCACCATACCCAGTGTCATCTCCATATTCAACAAACACCCATCACCATCACCATCACCAACCCAAGGCCGAAACCTAGGAACCCCCACCGTAATCAAGCCACTGCCTTTTCCTCCATAACCACCACAAACCCGAACCACAACCAGCTCTGGTCCCAAATCAAAAAAGCTCCACATTGCCACCAAAGTCAACCCATTCCAGTCTTCATCTACTTCCCTGAACAAAGCCCCGACCACAACTCGCCACTAGAACGGTCACAGCTCACAAATCCTGTGTCTCCAGCCCTTTCCTTCGCCACTAGAACGGTCAATGCTCTGAATTTGTTTCTTTTATAGTCTTATGATCCTTTTATAATATTTTTGATTTTGTTTGATATTTATGAAATTTTCTACATTTATAACCTAAAAAGTGCAATATTCTTGATATTGACATAAGTAAATATCAGAATTTATATTTTTTATTTTAACATCAATGAATATAGGATTTGAATTAAAAGAAAAAAAGAAACCTATTTTTTTAGGAAAAGCACATAAATCAGTTAAATAATGTCCACGCTGTCTAAATATTAGACAAAAACAATAAGCCTGTCTCTAATTCGCGCTATATATAATCACTTTGTTCAAAAATGGTTTGAGGTCATAAGTCGACCTTCCAAAGCGTTCGAAGTATCCCGGAACTAAAGGAATCAGGTCTGGAGTCTTTCGGAAGCACAGGAATAGTACTGTGAAACTCTTGAAAAGTGGTGGAACAGAATCCACGCGCCACCTTAACTACCGGCGGGTGGGTTCACGCGCCGCCGCGGGTAAAACCTCGTGGCTCTCGGGCGGATTTGGTTGTTGCTGGTGTTGCTATTGGCCAAGAGGGAGAAGGAGAAGAGTTTGATTTCATCTTAGTGTGGTGATCGGTGGGGGTTGACAAATCGAAAAGAAGAGGAAACCGTAAAGGGGAGAAACCAAAAGAAAGAGGGAGAGGGATTCTGGTTTTGGCTTTCTGAAGATGATAAGGCTGGCGTGAGGGGATGATTAAAAGAGCTTCTGAGGGAGACTGGTTTTGGCTTTCTGATAAGTCAGCTTCGAAGCAGAGACGAAGGAAAGGAAGGAGGCGATGAGCGGACTTGTCACGATCATTTTGTTGGGGTGGCCTTTGTGATTCCGAGCCAGATTAAAAAAAAAAAAAAACGGTGAAGATGATTGGGCGGCGACTCCTTTTCTGCCAATAGATTGAGGTTTTTTTTTTTTATTATTATTATTTTATAACCTCTTCTTATTTTTTTCTTGTAGTGGCCTCCCCTCTTGATATTCATTAAAATCCTGTATTTATAATACAAGAGTTATGAGAAATAAACTCTCAAATAAATTTATTTTTTTAATTTTAAATTTGATTAAAAATCAAATTAAAAAATAAATAACTATTATTATCTTAATAATTTTTTAAAACTGAAAATTATGAGAGAATGACATAAATACATTGTAGTCCCTAATGTTTTCACAAGTTATTAAATCATACTTTTAATTGAAATCAATCCCTAATCTTTTAATTTTAAATTTTAATCTTTTTAAAATTAAATTAAAAACAAATGAGTCAAAATTAAATTATAACAATCAACACAAGTTCAAAGCCTAATTTTTACCATTCACAATTTCAATGTAATTTCTCTTTTTAGAGATAAGGATCATTTTTTTTACACCTCTCCTTTTAAAGAGGCCGATGTCGAGATATTAAAATCAAATAAAGATTATACCCACTATAAATTATTTTAACGAAAATTTATTTTTAGGACTTAATATTATCATCTTCAATGAGTTCTATTTTTTGAAACTAGTGTCAATTTTTTTTGCAAAGTGACTAGAAAAATAGAAAAAAAAATTATTAGGATGCAATAAAAAAGATATATTTAAAAGAAAACACATAATAAAATTAATATTTTGTAAAAAAAATACTATAAGGGTGTGACGTTTTGTTCTTCTCTTGAACATAACTAACCCTTTACAATATTAATTTGTGAAATTAGTGTATATATTTAGGATTTCTAGATTTTTCTAATTACTAGATGTTAACTTTAATTTTCCATGATATAGACTTTTGATCCCCACCCACAACGTCCACCAAGATACAACAAAGTAATAGGAGCCAAATCATTTCCTGTAAAAAATTTTTGTATTAGTGGTAGCTTTCTTTTTCTTTCTTTCTTGTTAGATCCCAACTCATAGAGTAAACTTGGCAAAAAGATAATCGAAACAAAAGGAAAGAAAAGAACTGATTTGATTAAATGTGATAAAAGTTGAAAAAATATTTTTCATATGGTATTTTAGTTGAATAATACAAAAACAAAATGCTTTTGATTTTTTTTTAAAAAAAAAAATTGACCAATCTACAAATGAGTATCTAACTCATTTGATGAGTTTTAAAATTCAAGATATTAAGGAATAAGATTAATATATTTGATAATTGATTAATTTTTTAATTCAAGTAATCTAATTTATTTTTCATAATTAAGATATCTAATGATTTAATATAAAAAATTCAAATAGTTAATAACCGTAATAAATGATGCTTAGTAAATAAAGTGATTAATAAATGCAGTAATAGTAAGTGGTATTTAATAAGCCTACTATCATTCCATTATTTATGAAATGATAAAGAATAATCTTCTCCTTCTCCCCTTGGGCCTGGAGATGGAGGGGGGAGAACAACTGGCTTGGATAGTGGCCGTGGTACCATGGCATCGAAAACAACTTCGTTGAAAAATGAGTAATTCTCAAATAAAAAATATTTACAGCTTGGAAATAAGACTTACTCCTGGCTTATTATTACAACAAATTGATAAGCTGAGGTTAGCTAGTAGAAGATAATGATCACAATAACATGTAGATAGATCCAGTGTGCATTGCATAAGAACGTATAAAGATTCGTGCAACGTATAAATCACTTTGCTGCAAACTTTTTAACACCTAATGGTGCCCTTGCAGCTTCATTAGCTGCTCCAGATATGACACTGCCGATGGAAAATTTAAATTTATTTTTTATTTTTTATTTTAAATTAATATATTTTTAATATTTTCAAATTATTTTAATGTATTTATATCAAAAATTATTTTTAAAAAGTAAAAAAATATTATTTTAATATGTTTTTAAAATAAAAAATACTTTAAAAAACAATCACTACCATATTAACAGCTCGTAGTTAGACTATCTTAGTAATCTTCCAACTTAATTAAACATATATTGTGATATCAACATAATATTTTTACAAAACTAACAAATAGACTCTTCTTAAAGTATTTAAGTCTTAAAGACCTATATACTTTCCACATAACAAATTATTTTTCCACAAACAATCTTAATGTAACAGAACGTGCCTCTCTAAAGACTGGACTATTAATCTAACCGTATCAATGGGGCGAAGGACTGCCTTAAAGATTCAAGAATTGATGTCAAAGAAGTAACTGTCAGTCTTATTGAATTATTTTTTATTATTATTTAATGTGAGATCCAACGCAATTGATCCTCCACATATGCTTAGTATATTGAAAAAAAATCTAACAAAATTTTCTTAGCATTGATTTGAATATGTGAACTCATAAAATTAATCAAAACAACAAACCTCTAATTGATCTCTTAAAGTTAAGGATGTTGAATCTTTTCTTTGATCTTTAAAATGCTAACCTCAGTTCTTTTATTATTCATAATTATTTACTCATTAAAACTTGAATATCATATTAAAAAAAATCATTTAAATTTAAAAACTTAAAAGATATTAAATAAGATTTCAAAAACAATTTTATAATACCCTTCAACACTCACATCTTTTGTTACATGTAAGAAAGCGTTTGGCTGCGTGGTAGCTTTCGCGTTTTATTGTCACCGCAAATATTAGCTGTTTGGTAAATGATAAACTATTATTTAATGTTAATGGGACCTACCAAATTTTGTGGACGCGTCTGCGTTCCGTTGAAAGCAGCTCCTAGCTACTTTACTTGCGTTGCGTTGTAACCAATGAAGTTTTCTTCAACCCGTGTCTCAGTGAATAGTGCAATTCACTTGTACTGTTCACGTGAACAATGCAAGTGAATTGCACTGGTCCCAGTGCCATTAATTTTTTTTTTTTAATAATTTTTTTAAAAAAACTAGTTTAGAGTGAATTATTTTATAACCTTAATTTCAAAAGTATTTTTAATCAAATACATTAAATTGTTTTTTGTTCAACCTCAATTTCAACCACACTTTTAACCAAACACCTATTTTTTCAATCTAACCTTAATTAAAAATACTTTTTATAAAATAATTTTTTTCAAACCACAACCACAACAGCTACTGCAATACCAAACATACTCTAAATCTTAAATCTTTGACATTTTTACAGCTCCTTCCTAACTTTCCCATGTGTCAAAGAGAAAATACTGACATCACCAGCTCAAAGCCCAGGACCCAATATGTAAGACTGATGTGCAGGTTGGCCGGCCTCGAAAGGTTGCGCCATAGGAATAGAGCATATTAATTCAATATTTGTAGAGGTAGTTATAATTAAAACATTGAAGAGTGTGCAGCAGCCTGAATGGACAATTTTGGGGTTGATTTTATTATATAGCATGAACTAGTATATGGATTATAGGCTGCCTAGTAGTTTGTGTAGAGCTTAATTTATTAATCTGTGATTAGTTTATGGTGAGTGATAGACCAGACAAGAATTGCTTGAGCAATAGGTGCATAATCACATGATATATAATGACATTGAACTTTAACTTAAAAATATCAGATATCAATCCATGGCCCCTAACGGAGTCGGCCAAAGCCTAAGAGCCAAAAGCCGCTTGAGCAATAGCCAAGGGTTTCATTTAACAAAAAAATTCTAAAAATAAATAAGTTTTATTTATCAATTATATTTTATAAAATGTAAATTATACTCATTTAAGATTGCTTAAGAGTTCACTTGTTAAATATACATAAGAAATAATAAAAAGATACTTCTTAAATATTTTAAAAGAAGTTATTTATAATTTTATACAATTCTCCATTCACCTTAAACCGGCTCTGCACACAACGAAATTTGTACAATGAAGGACTAGCTTCGGTGAATATCAGAAATGGTTCCACCTCAGTGATCAGCTTCATCAACGGGGCGAAATACTTGAAATTGTTGAAGCATTAACAGAACAATTGCCAGCATTAGCCTCGTAGTCTGCGAATCTTCCCACTGAAAATGCTGGCCGATGAGGTTGGGTAAGAATTGAACTCTCTCTTTTCAGCATTAAAACTACCGAGGACATGGGAGGCCTCTCACAAGGATCTTCTTGAACGCACAACAAACCGATATGCATGGGAAAACTGGGAATTGAATTGTTTTTTTCAAAACTGGGAAAACTAGAAGCCATTTGCTGTCTATTGAGTGCTTAGATGCTAGAGATCATGGGTCATCTCCTGTTTGAAGTTGAGATCATGTATATACGAAGCATACAAATGACGGGGTCTTCATCACCTCGGTTAACGAGCAATATCTTGGAAAATTACGCTTAAAATACAGAAAGTAGCTTTAAAAAATATAAAATTCAAAGATTCACCTTGCATGTAAAAATGTCAAATGTGATAATTGTGAGACATTAAAATGAAAGGGGTTAGGGTTGCAGTAAATGTTTAGGAATACGGTAGTTATGAAATTAATTTTAAAATTTTTTTAAATATTTTAAATATGCTAATATTAAAAAATAAAAAAATAAATATATTTTCATGTAAAAAGTAATTATACACAGTTTCAAACACACCCCTGACCCTCCTTGTCATCCAAATACTATTCTCTAAAAGAGGAAAAGTTCATTTTCTAAAAGGGAGTGGAATCCTAATTCACAACATATTTTTCCTTTTTTGCAAGGATTTGTATGCATATAAAAACAAAAACAAAAAATAATTGAGAAAAGAAAGGACTTGAAGTGGTCAACAAAACTATATTGGATAATTAATTCTGAATTTTGATAGGGACTTATTAGTAGGGTGTAGTTTCCAGGAAGGTCCTATGTGATATACTAATGTTAGCTTAGAATATTACCCGAATTTAATGTTATTTGTATTGGTTTCTTTGGGCCTACACTTAGTCACAAGCGAAGGGCAAGGAGGCCTAAGAGGCCTATAATTTGGAGCAGCCATAAATAAAAACTTTTGGTTCAATTGATTTTTTGAAGATTTCAGGTTCCATTGTAGCATGAAATATGATTTGTATGTAAGATAATAGTTCTCATACTGCGAAGAAAAAAAAATCAAGAAGATATGTTTATATCTGTCTGAAAACGTCTGTGTTTGTAAAGAAAAACAGTCGAAGGAGCTACAGCTTCATTCTCTTAAATTACAACTTAATTTACAAGTCACCGTGGTGATAAAACGAAATTGGTTAATTCATTGATAAAACAAACTTCCTGATTTGAGGATTGACCTTCAAATCCACCAATAGAAAATGCTGGCTGTTTAGGGATAGGGAGTGTTATGGCATCACTTGCCAACATATGAAGCACAGACGACATTGTGGGTCTATCTGCTGGATCCTCTTGCACGCAGAGCAGCCCAATGTGGATGCATCTCAGCACCTCAGTTGCCACACTTGATTTCTCTAGCATAGGGTCCATCAATTCCAGTCCTCGACCATTGGACCACAGTTTCCATGCCTGAAAAGTTGAGAGACTTCCTGAATTTAGATAACAAAAATCATTGCTAGTAATCCTCTTTTGGATAAAAAGATATGAATTGTAACCTACAAAAGTGAGAAGGCTTTCGCCTTCTTCTGAAAGATGAAAGCCAACGTTTTTTTTCCACTGATATCTCTAACAGCAACACTCCGAAACTGAAAACATCTGATTTACAAAAAAAAGTCCCGCCATAGCATACTCTGGGGCCATGTATCCACTGTTTTGAATGACACAAGAGGAAATAAATTGCTTTATATGCATGAAGAGGTTAGCAAAATTCTCTTGCATCATATAAATCGGTCGAGAATGCACCATTGCAAACCTTCGTCACCTCGCTGGAAAAATAATATTTGATATAAAATTATTTTTAAAATTTTATTTAATAATTGTAAATTTTTAATTTACTTAAATATATTTTAAAATAATATTAAAACCATGATGACGGAAAGTTCAGGAGTTATAATCTCACTATAGAGTATAGTTATGGAATAGTTATGGATTTGTATGAGTAAATTTATTTTTTTAAAAAAATTTATTTAATGGTTTGTTTTTAAACTAAAATTGTTTTTTTCACTTGAATAAAGAAAAGAATAAGAAAATCCATTTGTTCCAAACAAATATACAATTGAAAACAATAACACTGGGAATGGAGATGTAGTAATACGTACTAAGTTCCGACAATTCTATTCGTGTTAGCCTCGCTTTGATTTCCACCGAAAATCCTAGCCATTCCAAAGTCTGATATCTTTGGATTCATCTCACAATCGAGCAAGATGTTGCTTGTTTTGAGATCCCTGTGAATAATTCTAAGACGAGAATCTTCATGAAGATACAAGAGCCCCCGTGCAATTCCTTTGATAATGCTCAAGCGTCTTTGCCAGTTAAGCAGGTCTCCATTGCTGGAACCTGAGTAGCATCAACATAAAAACCAAATCAGTTACAGTTTCTGGTCTTTGTTACAAAGTGCAAAGATTCAGGTGTTTCAGGTTTAGGGGTCTAACCAAAAAGAATGACATCAAGGCTTTTGTTGGGCATATACTCATAGATAAGTAACTTTTCATTTTTTTCCAGACAGCATCCCAGGAGTCTGACAAGATTTCTGTGTTGTAATCTGGCGATTAAAACGACTTCGTTCAGGAATTCTCTTTGTCCTTGACCAGAAGTTCTTGAGAGCCTCTTAACTGCAACTTCTTTGCCATCCTCTAACGTACCCTGAGCACAAACTATTCTAATAAGCATTAATATTTGGGGGCCAAAGTGTGATGCATTTTCGAATTTTTGTGTATTGAGAGATTGACAAATAACAGAATTCGATTATTTTTTTTTAATGAATAAAGTAATTGACTTGATAGCCTTGATTACCCTGTATACTGGGCCAAACCCTCCTTGACCAAGTTTGTTTTCATCAGAAAATTGCCTTGTAGCTTCATTTATAACATCTAGCCGGATCAAAGGGAGGTCCTGGGATGTCACCTCTCCTTGAATATCTTTGTCTGAATAGTCGTCCCCAACAGTTGCTCGTCCTGCCCAGCCGAGTAATTGATCCTCTTGGATATTTCCTATTTCCTCTGCAGGAGATATTGTGAAGTGCTAATAATTGATTGTATAGGTTTCGAACATGATGTAAATGTATATCTTGTTTCGACACTTCAAAATTTTTGTTCTGTTTTTAACCTTCTACCTACTAGCATTTTTTCAAATGTTGACCTGACTAGAGAAAAATTTACGGAATTTAAACCAATTACTCAATCTCTGCCTAATTAAGTCTTCTTTTCAAGCTTAACCACAACATATTTGCAAATTCAAAGGTGTTAGGAATTCTGGTTCAAAATTTTAATTTCTTGTCAAGATTATATCTCAAAAATATTTGGAAATCACCTGCAAGTATATAGAAACTAACTAGGTAGTTCATATATGTAATATTTTTAGTACCAAGGCTTTCGGTACATATCACATGATACCTGTTCTCAGATTCGTCCTTCTCCTCATGGTGTAAGTGCAAGCACTGAAAAATAGCACAGCAATAACTGCGGATAGCCTGCACCGACTTTAATCCACATAGATTTGCTTCCATCTCCTTCATAGTGACAATGTTTTTGTTTCACATCATTATTCAAGATAACAGAATCTCATATTAAAGAAATGAAAGAAGGATTTTGGAATGATAAAGAAGAAAATAGAACCTATTGGGCCTGGAGATGGAGGGAGGAGAACAACTGGCGTGGATAGTGGTGGTGGTGACATTGCCACGACGGCAGCTTGGTTGTAAAATGAATAATTTTCATATCGAAAATTACAGCTTGGAAATAAGACTCTTCCTCCTCGGTTATTATTACAACAAATTGATATGCTGAGTTAGGTAGTTAGAAGACACTGATTACAATCATTTTTAGATAGATCCGGTGTGCACTGCACAAGAACGTATAGAGACTCACGCACGTATAAATCTCTTTTTTGGTTGCCAACTTTTTTTCACCTGATGGCGCACTTGCAGCTACATTACAGCATCAGATATAGTATTCACCAGTAGCTTGTTAAATTCTACATCAACAGTTTTTTTTGTGTATTGACATGTAAACCGCAGGCGTTTGGCTCAAGCTGGAGAAGATGTTACTGTTTGAGTAGCGCAGGAAGCACTGATCATACCATATGATAGCCTCCTTCTGGATTGGACAACGTTGGACCACATCGTTTCTTGCAAGGTTCACACATTTTAGGCAAACTTCGACACTAACATCGCCACGGCAAAGAAAGAGGCCATAGACCTCATAAACACCATGTCCTGTAGAGGCGTTATAGAATCCGTTAATGTCATTGCGGGTTGCATTGCTGGCGAGCGAAGAGAGAAGGATATTTAAATTGGCTTCATACGGGCTGTTTCTTACGAAAGTGGTTGTGTTTGAGCATTTATGATCAAGGAAAAAGATCTCCTGTGCTTCCGTGAGGGCTGCAAAGGAAAGCAGGAATATGGAGAATTTCAGAGCGAACATTTTTTTGATAACTGATAAGGTTTTCTTGGTCTTAATTATTTTGGGCAATAGAGTTATCCTTCCTTTTACATGGAGGAGCTCCTTGCCGCAAGTCAATGGCAAAAGTCAAGTGAGAACTTTCATAGTCTGTTTCGTTAAGAAAGAGTTGCATGTTTCTAATGTGAAACTCCAATTGTGGAATATTGAAATATGAAAAGAAGAATAAATGAATCACGTGTCACGTTAATAAAACTTAACTAAACTAAGTCCCAACAGGGAATGTTTATTTTTTATTTTAAAAATAAATGTCTGTCTCTCCTTAATCTTCACAAAAAAAAAAAAAAAAACACAATCAAACAGACCGAAACAATTATCTTTTCAATTAAAAATATAATAAAAAATAATTTTTAAAACATAAAAAAATATTATTTTAATACATTTTAAAATAAACACTTTAAAAACAACCATTAACCACATCTAATAAAATGAACGTCACTTATTAATCTCCAAAAAAAAAAAAAAAGAGGAACTATCATCTTTTTAGCCAAAAATTTCTAATTCAGCACTCAATATAGACTAAAACCAGTTATCCAGTCGAACCAGCAACACATAACACCCAAGCATTCACCACCATGACACCACTGTAACCCATTGACCCGAAGCAGTTCCCCACCATACCCAGTGTCCTCTCCATATTCAACAAACACTCATCACCATTACCATCATCATCACCAACCCAAGGCCGAAACCTAGGAATTCCCACCATAATCAAGCCAGTATCTTTTCCTCCATAACCACCACAAACCCGAACCACAACCACCTCTGGTCCCAAATCAAAATAGCTCCATATCGCCACCAAAGTCAACCCATTCCAGTTTTCATCTACTTCCTTGAACAAAGCCCCGACCACAACTGGCCACTAGAACGGTCACAGCTCCCAAATCCTTTGTCTCCCAGCCCTTTCCTTCTCCACGGAATCGGAACTAGCAGCCTAACCTGGAAAAAATGCTTTTGTTATTTGTGTGTTCGAATTTCATGTATATAGCATTTTTGTTTTTACATTGTAAAAATCTAAATATTCCTTTAGTGATATTCTCATATAATAATCAATAAATATATAAAAATAAATAAATAATTGTAAAAAAAATATTAATATAAAAAAACCAACGAAAATAAATGAGTCAAAGTCTAACAATATTAAGGCCATGTAGCTAATAGTCAGGTTTAAAATCCAACTTGCATCATTAATATCGCATTCAGATATAATGACTTTTAAAATATTTATATTAGAAAAAAATAAATATCTTGTTTTTATAGAAGTGAAGGAGTCACTCTCTAATATTATATTTATTAAAAATCCTAAATAATTAACATAAATTTTATAATATAAAAATTAATTATATATAAACTTTTAAATATACTACTTGAAAGAGGTTGTATTATTAGTTTTGTTTTAAAATACTCGGTTTGTCTTTATTTTTACGGTCTTGTGGTTCTTTTATAATGTTGTTGATTTTGATATTAATGAATATTTATTTATAAATATCTCTATATTTATAATCTAAAAAGTAGTATTTTAACATAAGTAAATATTAGAATTTATATTTTTTACTTTAACATCAATAAATAAATATTAGATTTGAATTAAAAGAAAAAAAGAAACCTATTTTTTTAGGAAAAGAACATAAATCAGTTAAATAATGTCCACGCTATCTAAATAAGTAAATATTATACAAAAACAATAAGCCTGTCTCCAATTCGCACTATATATAATCACTTTGTTCAAAAATGGTTTGAGGTCATAAGTCGACCTTCCAAAGCGTTCGAAGTATCCCGGAACTAAAGGAATCAGGTCTGGAGTCTTTCGGAAGCATAGGAATAGTACTGGGAAACTCTTGAAGGTGGTGGAACAGTAGCCACGCGCCACCTTAACTCCGGCGGGGGGTTCACGCGCCGCCGCGGGTAAAACCTCGTGGCTCTCGGGCGGATTTGGTTGCAGCTGGTGTTGCTATTGGCCAAGAGGGAGAAGGAGAAGAGTTTGATTTCATCTTAGTGTGGTGATCGGTGGGGGTTGACAGATCGAAAAGAAGAGGAAACCGTAAAGGGGAGAAACCAAAAGAAAGAGGGAGAGGGATTCTCGTTTTGCCTTTCTGAAGATGATAAGGCTGGCGTGAGGGGATGATTAAGAGAGCTTCTGAGGGAGACTGGTTTTGGCTTTCTGAGAAGTCAGCTTCGAAGCAGAGACGAAGGAAAGGAAGGAGGCGATGAGCGGGCTTGTCACGATCTGTGACAGTGAGGGAGAGAGTGGGCGTGAGGAGATCATTTTGTTGGGGTGGCCTTAGTGATTCCGCGCCAGATAAAAAAAAAAAAATGGTGAAGATGACTGGGCGGCGACTCCGGTTCTGCCAATAGATTGAGGTTTTTATTAATTTTTTTATTATTATTATTATTATTTTTATGGCCTCTCCTTATTTTTTTTTCTTGTAGTGGCCTCCCCTTTCTCGATATTCACTAAAATTTGTATTTATAATACAAGAATTCAGTATATAAGAAATAAACTCTCAAATTTTTTTTTTTTAATTTTAAATTTGATTAAGAATCAAATTAAAAATAAATAATTATTATTATTTTAATAATTTTTTAAAACTGAAAATTATAAGAGAATGACATCAACACATTGTAGTTCGTAATTTTTTCACAAGTTATTAAATCATACTTTTATTCGAAATTAATCCCTAAACTTTTAATTTTAAATTTTAATCTTTTTAAAATTAAATGAAAAGCAAATGAATCAAAATTGAGTGATAACAATCAACACAAGTTCAAAGTCTAATTTTTACAATTCATATTAGTCCAACATTTGTTCTTAACAATTTCAATGTAATTTCTCTCTTTAGAGATAAGCATTATTATTTTTTTGACGCATTTCCTTTTAAAGAAGCCGATGTCCAAATATTAAAATCAAATATAGGTTACACCCACTATAAATTATTTTAATGGAAATTATTTTTAGGACTTAACAAGTTCTATTTTTAGGGATTAATGTCAATTTTTTTACGCAAAATGACTAGAAAAATAGAAAAAACAATTAATTAGGATGTAATAAAAAAGACATGTTTAAGAGAAAAACACATTATAAAATTAATTTTTTGTAAAAAGAATACTGTAAAGATGATAACGTTTTCTCTTAAAAATAATTAACTCCAGTGCATATCTTTAGGTTGTCTAGGTTTTTCTAATTCGTAAGTGGCAACTTTAATTTTCCATGATATAGACTTTTGGTCTCAAACCATAACATCCACTAAGATGCAACAAAGTAACAGGAACCAAATCATATCTTGTAAAACTTTTTTGCATTAGTGTTAGCTTTCTTTTTCTTTCTTTCTTGTTAGATCCCAACCCATAGAGTAAACTTGGCAAAAAGGTAGTAGAAACAAAAGGAAAAAAAAGAAGTGATTTGATTAAATGTGATAAAAGTTGACAAAATATTTTTCATATGGTATTTTTGTTGAATAATACCAAAAAAAAATGCTTTTGATTTTTTTTCCCAAATTTGACCTATATGCTAATGAGTGTCTACCTCATTTGATTTAATGATTTTTAAAATTCAAGATGTTAAGGAATAAAATTAATATATTAAATAATTTGTTGATCTCTTAATTCAAGTAATCTAAATCATTCTCCATAGTCAAGGTATTTAATGCTTAGTAAACAAGATCATCGATAATTATGGTAGTAGGATGTGGTCTTTAATAAGCCTACTGACCGGTAGCTGTGGTAGTAGCAAGTTATGCTGGTAAGTCAATGTGACTGATATTTGTTGTAGTAACAGGTGGTGCCTAATATATCAGGTGATCGGTAGCTGGTACTTATAAAAAGTTCTTTTTGATGGAAGTGATGACTCTTTGATGGTAAAATCAATAACATTGTTAAGAGTAAAGATAAAATGTAATGATATTTTAAAGAAATAGATTTTGAAAATATGTATGTTGGAAATGTTAACAACAAAGAGATTGTAAACCCTTGGCTTAAAGCATTCATAATATATTTATAATTTATGAATCTGGCTAAAGTATAATTTTAAATTTGTATCCATAACATCTCCTTCATAGTGACACTTGGGGGGTATCCCTTCATAGTGACTATGTTTCTATGGCACATCCTTATTCAAGATAATACAATTCATATGAAATGATAAAGAAGAATCTTCTCCTCCTCCTCTTGGCCTGGAGATGGAGGGGGAAGAACAACTGGCGTGGATTGTGGTCGTGGTACCACGGCATCGAAAACAATTTCGTTGAAAAATGAGTAATTCTCGAATAAAAAATTACAGCTTGGAAATAAGACTTTTACTCAAACAGTTATTGATAAGATGAGGTTAGCTAGTAGAAGATACTGATTAAAATAACATGTAGATAGATCCAGCGTGCAATGTACAAGAACGTATAAAGATTCATGCAACGTATAAATCACTTTTTTGGCTGCAAACTTTTTAACACCTGATGGTGCCCTTGCAACATCATTAATTGCTCCAGATATGACATTACAGATGGAAAATTTTATTTGTTTTTATTTTTTATTTTAAATTAATTTATTTTTAATTTTTTTAAATTATTTTGATGTGTTTATGTCAAATTATTTTTTAAAAATAAAAAATATTATTTTAATATATTTTTAAAATAAAAAAATATTTTAAAAAATCAATCACTACCATATTTCCAAACAACGTGTAGTTAGTATTAACATTCCACAAGAACAGTACTTTCAAATTTGTGGAATATCGAAATGTGAAAAGAGAAAAAAAAAATTGAAGCTGGTGATAGAAGTGAATGAGGGACAAGGGTATCTCATATTAATAAAACTTTACTAGTGATTGTGCCTCTGCATAGTAATTGCATAGCTAACAGTTAAATAAAGTCTATCTTTAGTTAAACTCAAACAATGATTAATAAAAATAATCAACTGATCTGGTCTCTCCGTAATCTTCCAACTTAATTAAACATATACTGTAATATATCAACATAATATTTTTACAACACTCACAAATAGACTCTTCTTAAAGTATTTAAGTTTTAAAGTCCTATATACTTTCCACTTAACAAATTATTTTTCCACAAACAATCTTGATGTAACAGAATGCGCCTTTCTAAAGACTGGACTCTTAATCCAACCTTATCAATGAGGCGAAGGTCTGCCTTAAAGATTCAAGAATTGATGTCAAAGAAGAAACTGTCAATCTTATTGATTTTTTTTTTATTTAATGTGAGATCCAACGCAATTGATCCTCCACATATATTTAGTATATTGAAAAAAAAATCTAACAAAATTTTCTTAGCATAGATTTGAATATGTGAACTCATAAAATCAATCAAAACAATAAACCTTTGATCGATCTCTTAAAGTTAAGGATGTTAAATTATTTACTCATTAAAATTTTAATATCATATAAAAAAATCATTTAAATTTAAAAACTAAAAAAATATTAAATAAAACTTCAAAAATAATTTTATATTACCCTTTGCATCTTTTGTTACATGTAAATCTTAAATCTTTGACATTTTTACAGCTCCTTCCTAACTTTCCCATGTGTCAAAGGGAAAATACTGACATCACCAGCTCAAAGCCCAGGACCCAATATGTAAGACTGATGTGCAAGTTGGACGACCTCCAAAGGTTGCGTCATAGGAATAGAGCCCCGTCGGTGAGTTGTGCCGGAAAATTCATTGTATCGGTATTCCTCAGTTCTCATCTTTTTCCTGGAAAGATGGCACCCAATTGAATTTTTCTTTGCAATGGCCGATACGTTATAGGTGTTGACTAGTTGACACTATGTTAGGTAAGGCATGGCTACGAATTCATTACACTACCACAAAATGGTCATCTCACGTGCTTCCATGATGTTAATGGTCATCAGAACCAACAAATGAGAACTTTCAAATCTGTGGAATATTGAAATGTGAAAAGAATGAAAAAAATTTGAAGCATTTAATAGATGGTGAGAGAAGTAAAAGAGGGACAAGGGCATCTCATTTAATAGATGGTGATAGAAGTAAAGTAGCTCTGTAAAGATTCGCACTTATACTCAATAGGCTTATGAGTAATTGCATCGATATATTCTAAAAATAAAAAACACAAAAAACATACATTATTTTTGTTATCTGGAATAATTAATCAAAAGCAGCATATATATTTTAGCTTAACATTCTTTATGGTCATAAGATTTAATATAATTTTTAAGAGAAGGATAATTTTTAAAAATGCATTTAACTAAGGTTATAATAGCTTAGTTGTTTTACAGAGGAATGATTGAGAAAATAAAAAATATATAAAGATAAATTACTAAGTTTCCATTATTTTTATTCTAATATTTCTTTGATCACATTTTTACTTATTTTGAAAAACATACATTATTTTTAATTTTAACTGATTTTCAATCTTTTTACATTTATTAATTTTCAGATATTTATGGCTTAATCATGCCTTAAGCTCATGGAAATATGATCAACGGGCTGGATCTCTTCCAGAGATAAGATCGCAAAAATGATGCTTCCTCTTTGTTTCGGTTCTTGACGTCAAGGAGCAATATTAATGATGGTTACTGATGCCTGGACAAAGAAGTCACTGACGCTGTATTTGGTTTCTTTGGGCATAAGCTTAGTCACAAGCAAAGGGCAAGGAGGCCCATAATTTGGAGCAGCCATAAATAGAAACTCTCTGTTCAATCATTACTATAAACGATTTGAATGAAATATGATTTGTATGTAAGATAATAGTTTATATCTGTCTGGAAATGTCTGTGTTTGTAAGTAAAAATAGTCGGAAGGAGCTGCAACTTCATTCTCTTAAATTACAACTTAATTTACAGTCACCGCGGTGATAAAACGGAAAGGGTCAATGTTAGCATTATGGAGACAAACAAGCTCCACCATGTGCTAGTGGGAATAATCTCCCAATAGCACATGGTGGTGGACACCCCCACTCCCATCATTTTGTATAATTATGTGTCTTGTGAAGAGCTGCGTAATTGTAACGTGAGAGAGCTGAGGAATGTTGCAGTTGTGTGAAGCTGCGAGAGAAACATTCTCCTCCTCTTGTTGTTGTATTATTTCTTTGTAAGCTTGATTAATACAACCAGTAGCTCCGTGAAGTAGGCAAGTTGCCGAACCACGTAAATTGTGCGTGTTTGAGTTCTGGATATAACCCAACAACTGGTATCAGAGCTTGTTCTTGACAAAGAGGGTGTTTGATCCAAACTCAAAAATCAAAGTTCTCAAAACGTGTTTTTGAACATACCATCGTGTAGAGGAAAACCGGACGAATCCACTGTTGAAAACCCGGCGAAGAACCGACGTCCTGCATGCCCGCACGCGCCGACGCTAGCACTGCCCACGCGCACCAACGCGCCGTACGCGCACCACGCTCCTTCTTCGCCCGGTTTCTGCAAAACGGGTCGGGTCTGACCCGCCACGTCAGCAAAGTCAGACGGGCAGCGTCCACGTCACCTGCCACGTCATCCATCTGGGGTTTGATCCAGTGCACCGCAGACGGTAATCGTCTGACACGTGGCTACATCATCACCGTGGAAGAGTTTTAATCGGGTGCGACGCATGACCTAATCGGCTGACACGTGGCCTAATCTGCACCGTCACTGAGTTTTGATCCGGTGCGACTCAGGCTCTAATCTTGTGACACGTGGCTGAATCTGCACCGTTACTGAGTTCTGATCAGGTGTGACGCAGGCTCTAATCTGCGGACACGTGGCTTAATCTGCACCGTTACTGAGTTTTGATCCGGTGTGACGCAGGCTGTAATCTGCTGACACGTGTCTTCATCAGGACCGCTACTGAGTTTTTATCCGGTGTGACGCAGGCGGTACTCTGTCTGACACGCGGCTGCATCTGAACCGTCCGTTAATCCAAAACTTTGATTGCTAAAATCTGAGCCATCCGAAGTCCGATTGGGGTGATCTCAGTGTCATTTCCAAGGTTTTTGGCCGTTCGGACACATCTGTAAGGTCAGATTTGGGAAATTCGAATCGGAGAAGTAGTAAAAATGGCAGATGAAATAAAGGCTGCTGGAATTGAAAAATTTGACGGAACAGATTTTGGATACTGGAAAATGCAAATTGAAGATTATTTATATGGGAAGAAACTTCATCTTCCCTTATTGGGAAGCAAACCAGAAAAGATGGAAGAAGAAGAATGGCAACTTCTTGATAGACAAGTTCTGGGCATTATCCGGCTATCGTTATCAAGAAGAGTTGCTCACAATGTTACGAAAGAAAAATCCACTGCAAAATTGATGGAAGCCTTGTCTGGGATGTATGAGAAGCCATCAGCAAATAATAAAGTGCACCTGATGAAAAAGTTGTTCAACTTGAAGATGGTCGAAAACGCTTCTGTGACACAACACCTCAACAACTTTAATACCATCACAAATCAATTATCATCTGTTGCGATTGAGTTTGATGATGAGATTCGTGCACTCATCTTGCTAGCTTCACTTCCAAGCAGTTGGGAAGGCATGAGGACAGCCGTGAGCAATTCAGCTGGAAAATCCAAACTGAAGTATGATGACATTCGAGACTTGATTTTGGCTGAAGAAGTGCGAAGGAAAGACTCGGGTGAAAGTTCAAGCTCAGGATCAGCTCTCAACATCAACACTCGAGGGAGGAGACACGATAGAGGCTCATCCAGAGGCAGATCAAAATCCAGATACAGAAGTAAAAGCAAGTTTGGATCCAGAAAGCAGGTTGAATGTTGGAATTGTGGCAAACCTGGTCATTTCAGTAGGAATTGCACAAAACCGAAGAAACCTGAAGCTGACTCTGCAAACGCTACCACAGATGAGGTACAAGATGCTTTAATTCTTGCTGTACAAAGTCAAATTGATGAGTGGATTCTTGATTCTGGTGCTTCATTCCACTGTACGCCACACAATGAAATGCTGCAAAATTATGTTGGAGGAGATCATGGTGTAGTCTATCTGGCCGATGGAACACCACTGAATATTGTGGGTATAGGAGATGTGCAAATCAAGACAATGAATGGATCTATATGGACCTTGCAGAATGTAAGGCATGTTCCTGAATTAAAGAAGAAGTTGATCTCTGTCGGACAACTTGATGATAGTGGTCATTCAATACTTTTTGCTGGAGGAATGTGGAAAGTATCAAAGGGAGCAATGGTTTTAGCTCGTGGAAAGAAAACCGGCACCCTGTATATGACCACAAGATTTGCAGACATCATTGCCTCAACTGAAGCAGAAAATCAAGCACATCTATGGCATTGTAGACTTGGCCATATGAGTCAAAAGGGGATGAAGATACTTCAGTCGAAGGGAAAGCTGCCAGAGTTAAAAAATGTCGATCTAGACATTTGTGAAAGCTGTGTTCTTGGAAAACAGAAGAAGGTCAGTTTCTTGAAGGTTGGCAGGACCTTACGACCAAGAAAGCTAGAACTGGTACACACAGATTTATGGGGACCGTCTCCAGTAGCATCTCTTGGAGGTTCTCGGTATTATGTGACTTTCATTGATGACTTCAGCAGGAAGGTATGGGTTACTTTCTGAAAAATAAATCTGATGTGTTTGAAACATTCAAGAAATGGAAGGCTATGGTTGAGACTGAATCAGGTCTAAAGTTGAAATGCTTGAGATCTGATAATGGAGGAGAATACATTGATGGAGGTTTCAAGGAGTATTGTGCTGTCAATGGTATCAGAATGGAAAAGACCGTTCCAGGCACACCGCAACAGAATGGCGTTGCTGAACGGATGAACAGGACCATCAATGAACGAGCTAGAAGCATGAGGTTGCATTCAGGGTTACCTCAAACATTCTGGGCTGACGCAGTTCATACCGCAGTTTACTTGATCAACCGTGGACCATCAGTTCCTTTGGAATTCAGATTGCCCGAGGAAGTATGGAGAGGAAAAGAGGTACGACTCTCTCATTTGAAGGTCTTTGGGTGTGTTTCCTATGTTCACATAGATTCTGATGCTCGCAACAAGTTAGAAGCCAAATCCAAGAAATGTTTCTTCATTGGCTATGGAGATGAAGAATTTGGATTTCGGTTCTGGGATGATCAGAATAGAAAGATTATCAGAAGCAGGAACGTGATCTTCAATGAGAAAGTTATGTACAAAGACAGATCAAGTGGAGAAACAGAGATGGCTGATTCAGATACAAGTCCACAAAGATCTGAATTCATAAGATTAGAAGGGCTTCCCGATGTTACTAAGCAGAACAACAATCAAGAGTCTTTACAAGAAGATTCAAGCACATCTGTGCCCACTCCACACAAGAAGATGCGGAGCAACTTGAACCAGCTGTTCGCAGGTCTTCGAGGACGATAAAGCCCCCGCAACGGTTCACACTTTTACTGAATTATATTTTGCTGACAGATGGTGGTGAACCGTTATCTTATGAAGAATCCTTACAAGATGGAAACTCAAGCAAGTGGGAGTTAGCCATGAAGGAGGAGATGAGTTCGTTGCTGAAGAACAAGACTTGGGAGCTAACAACATTACCTGAAGGAAAGAAGGCCTTGCAAAATAAGTGGGTTACAGAGTGAAGACTGAGCATGACGGAAGCAAACGGTTCAAGGCAAGACTTGTTGTCAAAGGGTTTCAACAGAAGAAAGGCATTGACTACTCTGAGATTTTTTCTCCAGTTGTGAAGCTCACAACAATCAGAGTTGTTCTGGGGATAGTAGCTGCAGAAAATTTACATCTTGAACAGTTAGATGTAAAAACAGCATTCCTTCATGGTGACTTGGAGGAAGATATTTACATGCAACAGCCAGAGGGGTTTGCAATGCAAGGAAAGGAGAATCAAGTCTGCAAGCTACAGAAAAGCCTATACGGTTTGAAGCAAGCTCCAAGACAGTGGTACAAGAAGTTTGACAACTTCATGTGCAGTTCCGGGTATACAAGATGCCAAGCTGATCATTGTTGCTATGTCAAACATTTTGACAACTCCTACATCATTCTACTATTATATGTAGATGATATGTTGATTGCAGGATCCAGCATTGAGGAGATTGATAAGCTGAAACAGCAGTTGTCGAAACAGTTTGAAATGAAGGATCTGGGAGCTGCTAAACAAATACTTGGCATGAGAATCATCAGAGATAAAGACAAAGGCATACTAAAGCTCTCACAAACAGAGTATGTCAAGAAGGTTCTCAGCAGGTTTAGTATGGATAATGCTAAACCAGTAAGTACACCACTGGGGAATCATTTCAAGCTCAGCAAAGATCAGTCACCAAAACTGAGCTAGAAAGTGGATACATGGATAAGATTCCATACGCCTCAGCTATCGGCTCTTTGATGTATGCTATGGTCTGTACCAGACCAGACATTGCCCATGCAGTGGGAGTTGTAAGCCGATATATGAGCAATCCTGGAAAGCAGCATTGGGAGGCGGTGAAATGGATCATGAGGTACTTAAAAGGTTCATCGGAAACTTGTCTCAGTTTCACAGCTGGTGGTTTGAAACTTGAAGGTTTTGTAGATGCTGATCTAGCAGGAGATGTTGATAGCAGAAAGAGCACTACAGGATATGTTTATACTCTAGGAGGTACTGCTGTTTCCTGGAGTTCTACCTTGCAAAAGATCGTTGCTCTTTCAACAACAGAAGCTGAATATGTTGCAGTCTCAGAATCTGCAAAAGAGATAGTATGGTTGCAGAGTTTCTTGAAAGAATTGGGCAAGTTGAATGGAAAAGGTACTTTGTATAGCGACAGTCAGAGTGCAATCTTCCTTGCCAAGAATCCAGCATTTCACTCCAGGACGAAGCATATTCAGATCAAATATCACTTCATCCGACAACTGCTGGACGACGAGCAACTAATGCTAGAAAAGATCTGTGGAAGCAAGAATCCAGCTGACATGTTAACCAAAGGAGTTACACTTGAGAAACTGAAGTTGTGCAAAACTTCAGTTGGTCTTCAAGGATAAAAAATGATTTCATTGTTTGTCTCCAAGTGGGAGATTGTTAGCATTATAGAGACAAACAAGCCCCACCATGTGCTAGTGGGAATAATCTCCCACTTAGCACATGGTGGTGGACACCCCCACTCCCATCATTTTGTATAATTATGTGTCTTGTGAAGAGCTGCGTAATTGTAACGTGAGAGAACTGAGGAATGTTGCAATTGTGTGAAGCTGCGAGAGAAACACAGAGAGAGTAGTGTGAAACACAGAGAGAAGAGAGAGCTTGAGTGTAGAGTTGAGTTGAGAACATTCTCCTCCTCTTGTTGTTGTATTATTTCTTTGTAAGCTTGATTAATACAACTAGTAGCTCCGTGGAGTAGGCAAGTTGCCGAACCACATAAATTGTGCGTGTTTGAGTTCTGGATATAACCCAACAGTCAATTCATTGACAGAACAAACTTTCTGATTTAAGGATTGACCTTCCATGGCACCAAGTCGGCCGACAGAAAATGCTGGCTGTTTAGGGATAGGGAGTGTCATGGTATCGCTTACCAACATATGAAGCACAGATGACATTGTGGGTCTATCTGTTGGATCCTCTTGCACGCAGAGCAGCCCAATGTGGATGCATCTCAACACCTCAGTTGCCACGCTTGATTTCTCTAGCATAGGGTCCATCAATTCCAGTCCTTGACCATCAGACCATAGTTTCCATGCCTGAAAAGTTGAGAGACTTTCTGAATTGAGATAACAAAAATCATTGTTAGTAATCTTTTTATAGATAGAAAGATAGGATTTGTAACCTACAAAAGTGAGAAGGCTTTCGCCTTCTTCTGAGAGATGAAAACCAATGTTTCTTCTTCCACTGATTATCTCTAACAGCAACACTCCAAAACTGAAAACATCTGATTTCACAGAAAAAAGTCCTGCCATAGCATACTCTGGAGCCATGTATCCACTGTTTTGAATCGACACAAGAGGAAATAAATTGCTTTATATGCATGAAGAGGTTAGCAAAATTCTCTTGCATCATATAAATCGGTCAAGAATGCACCATTATGAACCTTCGCCACCTCACTAGAAAAATAATATTTGATATAAAATTATTTTTAAAATTTTATTTAATAATTTAAATTTTTTAATTTAATTAAATACTTTTTAAAATGATATTAAAACGATGATGACAGAAAGTTCTAGTCCCACTATAGAGTATAGTTATGGAATAGTTATGGATTTGTATGAGTAAATTTATTTTTTAAAAACAAATTATTTAATAGTTTTTTTTCTAAATTAAAATTGCCTTTTCACAAGAATAAAGAAAAGAATAAGAAAATCCATTTGTTCCAAACAAATATACAATTGAAAACAATAACCCTGGGAATGGAGATGTAGGAATACGTACTAAGTTCCGACAATTCTATTCGTATTAGCCTCGCTTTGATTTCCACCGAAAATCCTAGCCATTCCAAAGTCTGATATCTTCGGATTCATCTCATAATCAAGCAAAATGTTGCTTGTTTTGAGATCCCTGTGAATAATTCTAAGACGAGAATCTTCATGAAGATACAAGAGCCCCCGTGCAATTCCATTGATAATGCTCAAGCGTCTTTGCCAGTCAAGCTGGACTCCATTTCTGGAACCTGAGTGCATCAACATAAAAATCGAATCAGTTACAATTTCTGGTCTTTGTTATACTGTAAAAAAAAAATCAGGTGTTTCAGGTTTAGGGGTCAAACCAAAAAGAATGACATCAAGGCTTTTGTTGGGCATATACTCATAGATAAGTAACTTTTCATTCTTTTCCAGACAGCATCCCAGGAGTCTGACAAGATTTCTGTGCTGTAATCTTGCGATTAAAACGACTTCGTTCAGGAATTCTCTTTGTCCTTGACCAGAAGTTCTTGAGAGCCTCTTAACTGCAACTTCTTTGCCATCCTCTAATGTACCCTGAGCACAAACTATTCTAATAAGCTTTAATATTTGTGGGCCAAAGTGGGATGCATTTTCGAATTTGTGTTATTGTTTTTTTAATGACAGAATTCGATTTTATGTTATTGTTTTTTTAATGAATAAAGTAATTGACTTGATAGCCTTGATTACCCTGTATACTGGGCCAAACCCCCCTTGACCAAGTTTGTTTTCATCAGAAAATTGCTTTGTAGCTTCATTTATAACATCTAGCCGGATCAAAGGGAGGTCCTGGGATGTCACCTCTCCTTGAATATCTTTGTCTGAATAGTCGTCCCCAACAGTTGCTCGTCCTGCCCAGTCGAGTGATTGATCCTCTTGGATATTTCCTATTTCCTCTGCAGGAGATATTGTGCAGTGCTAATAATTGATTATATAGGTTTCGAACATCATGTAAATGTACTTCTTGTTTCGACACTTCAAATTTTTGTTCTGTTTCTAACCTTCTACCTAATAGCATTTTTTCAGATGATGACCTGACCAGAGAAAAATTTAAGGAATTAAAGCCAATTACTCAATCTCTGTCAAATTAAGTCTTCTTTTCAAGCTTAACCACAACATATTTGCAAATTCAAAGGTGTTAGGAATTCTGGTTCAAAATTTTAATTTCTTGTCAAGATTATATCTCAAAAATATTTGGTAATCACCTGCAAGTATATAGAAAGTATCATATATGTAATATAATTTTTTTAGTACCAAGGCTTTCGGTACATATCACATGGATACCTGTTCTCAGATTCGTCCTTCTCCTCATGTTGTAAGTGCAAGCACTGAAAAATAGCACAGCAATAGCTGCGGATAGGCCTGCACCGACTTTAATCCACATAGATTTGCTTCCATCTCCTTCATAGTGACAATGTTTTTTATGCACATCATTATTCAAGATAACAGAATCTCATATTAAAGAAATGATAAAGAAGGATTTTGGAATGATAAAGAAGAAAATAGAACCTTTTCCATCTGCTATTGGGCCTGGAGATGGAGGGAGGAGAACAACTGGCGGGGATAGAGGTGGTGGTGACATTGGCACGACGGCAGGTACGTTGTAAAATAAAGTAGTTTCATATCGAAAATTACAGCTTGGAAATATGACTCTTCCTCCTTTCTTATTATTAATATAAATTGGTAGGTAGTAGAGAGTTAGGTTAATACACCGAATACAATCATATTTAGATAGATCCGGTGTGCATTGCACAAGAACGTATAGAGATTCTTGCCACGTATAAGAAACGCTGTTGGCTGCGAACTTTTTTTCACCTGATGGATCACTTGCAGCTTCTTTAGCAGCATCAGATATAGCATCCACCACTCGCTTGTTAAATTCTACATCAACAGTTATATTTTGTGTATTCCACATGACAAGCCAAGGCTTTTTGCTTAGGCTGGAGAAGATGCTACTGTTTGAGTAGCGCAGGAAGCACTGATCATACCATATGATAGCCTCCTTCTCGATTGGACAACGTTGGACTACATCGTTTCTTGCACGTTTCACACATTCTAGGCAAACTTCGACACTAACATCGCCACGGCAAAGAAAGAGGCCATAGACCTCATAAACATCATGTCCTGTAGAGGCGTTATAGAATCCTTTAATGTCGTTGCGGGTTGCATTGCCGGCGAGAGAAGAGAGAAGGATATTTAAATTGGCTTGATACGGGCTGTTTCTTACGAAAGTGGTTGTGTTTGAGCATTCATGATCAAGGAGAAAGATCTCCTGTGCTTCCGTGAGGGCTGCAAAGGAAAGCAGGAATATGGAGAATTTCAGAGCGAACATTTTTATGATAACTGATAAGGTTTTCTTGCTCTTAATTATTTTGGGCAACAGAGTAATCCTTCCTTTTACATGGAGGAGCTCCTTGCCGCAAGTCAATGGCAAAAGTCAAGTGAGAAATTTCATAGTCTGTTCCGTGAAAACATAAAAAATATTATTTTAATACATTCTAAAATAAACACTTGAAAAATTAAAACAATCATTTACCACCCCCAAAGTGCTGATATTAATAAAATCTAATCAAATGAACGTCACTCATTAATCTCCAAAAAAAAAAAAACACACAGAGGAACCATCATCTTCTTTGCCAAAAATCCCCAATTCACCACTCAACATCGACTAAAACCAGTTATTGTCACCCTTACCCAGTCGAACCAGCAACCAGTGGTGTAGCCTCAGCGGATCAAAATGGGTTGCCCCTTTAATTTTATTTATAAACTTTTTATATTAAAATATTAGTATATTAGTTTAGTGAATTATTGTTACACGAAAGGAAAGTTTTTATTGTTTATTATTGTTGAATTTTTAAAATATTTTTAATATGTTAATATTAAAAATAAAAATAAAAATAATATATTTTATGTAAAAAAAAATCATACCACCATTTCAAACACACCTCTCCTCTTGCCATCCTAATACTATTCTCTAAAAGAGAAAAAGTTAATTTTCTAAAAGGGCGTGGAATCCTAATTCACAACATAGTTTTCCTTTTTTGCAAGGATTTGTATGCATATAAAAACACAAACAAAAAAATTAGAGAAAAGAAAGGACTTGAAGTGGTCAACAAAACTATATTGGATAATTAATTCTGAATTTTGATAGGGACTTATTAGTAGGGTGTAGTTTCCAGGAAGGTCCTATGTGATATACTAATGTTAGCTTAGAATATTACCCGAATTTGATGTTATTTAACCTTAACTAACACCTGTAGGCTGTAACCACTGCTCTACCAAGACAGGTAACAGTATACTAAAACTAAAATAATTTTTTAAAGAGGTCAAAACTTGAATTCTCGATGTTATATATATATATATATAATCCCATTTGCCCCCGGTCCCAGCCCCTAGATACAAATTTATAGATAAGTCAACTTAATGATTTTTTTTGTTAATATTGATTGTGGGTTTGACTAAAAGGGTTTGATTTGTTCAAGTTTTCTTGTTTATATGTCTACGCTACACCATACTGACAAGTGACAACCGATCGAACAGGAGCTGGTCTTCGTAACCAGAGCAGACTAAAATCCAATTTGTTAGCCGGATAAAAAATCTTTTTCTTTTTAATTTTAAAAGCCTATTTTTGACTAGTTTTCACGCATTCATGTAAATTACATATTTTTAGGATATAGTAATAAATTGCTTATACACAATTACACTTCCAATAAACCCTCTTCAATATAATAAACCAATGTGCATGTAACGTGAGAATTCGTCTGCATTGCATGAATCAGACAGCATTGGATCAATCAACTCTGCTTTGTTTCCTTCGTTCCATAATTGCCAAGCCTGCTTTGACATTAAGAAAGTAAAAAAACATTGTTGTCCCGTCAATCAATAACAGCAGGACCACTTTAAGTTAGTTTTTGTTGTATTTAAGGTAATAGATTAAACTTACATATGCAAGAGCACATTTTGATTGGTGGTATCCAGCTTTCTTTCTCCCGCTTGTGATCTCAAGGAAGAGAACTCCAAAACTAAAAACATCAGATTTGGTTGAATATAATCCCTCCATTGCATATTCTGGTGCCATGTATCCACTGTTCATAGAGGGGAAAAATAAATGTTCAGGACATTAAAAACGAATCATTTGTTAAATTGTTCAGAAGAAAACTCTTGTTAAATTTGTCAATTCTTAGTCAATTCTTAGTCCCTCTCATATTTTGAATACCATGATCATACTACCACATTGAAATTATTAATGTGAAATCAAAGATTTGTGGGTTAATCACTTATCTAATTTTGTTTGTGAATGGGTCAAAATACACCGGCTACTCCAATCCAAAGTAAATGCACTAGCCCATTTGAGCCCAAAATTGCGTTAAGATAAAACCAACCATGCCCAAAGAAAAGGAAAATGGGAGAAGAAAGAAGAAAGGAGAAGGAAGGCCCATTTTGGTCCTAGAGATGAGTGATAAGAGCAGAATGAGAGAAGGAAAAGAAGAACGAAGAGCCCAACCAGGCATAAACCCTTGGCACAACTAGGTCCGAGGAGAAAAAAAGGAGAGGAGAAAGGGAGAAAATATAAAGAAAAAAGAAAAGTGAAACGAGAAGAAAGGTGTAAACTCTGACCTTAAAATTGATGATCAAGGTTAAATAAGGAAATATATAGTTGGAGAAATGATAATTAAGAAGAAAAATTGTGATAAATTGGGATAAAAACTCTTAGGAATTTAACTTTAATTTCAGATGAAAATATAGTAATAATATTGGTACACAAAATGTTAACTAGTGATAAATCATGTAACTTTCTGATCGAGTAAAATAATTATTTTTAAAAAATTATATTTTTTTAAATTTAAAGTGAAAAATATTTAGAGAAATATAAAGGAATTCCAAACAAATTAATGTATTATTTTACACACAAATAATGCTAACTACCGGTATAAAAGCTATGTACAATCACACAATGTTTTAACCAAAAGAGAGGAAATCTAAGTAATTTTTTTTATTATTATTATGAATATGGATTAAAGTCTCCATAAATAAATTTGAAAATCTTGACAATTTAAGTAAATAAAATTATACATGAATTCAAATTTATGTGTAAAATTGTACAAGCAATATCCTAAAATATTGTTATATCTTGGGTTAAAATTTTAGATTAATAAAAGTTTAGAAAAGCCTTGCCAGGGTGATGATGGTCAAACAAAAATATAGAAAAATAACACATGGACTTATTAATTGCATTGTCATAAATAAGTAAACAAATCCCTCCTTTGGTTACTATAGCATTTTAAAACAATTAAAGGAAGAGATGAGCTCTATTTCTCCCATTTTCTTGAAACAAGTTGTGATTTTCTTTCAAAAGTGTGAGCCTAGAGAGTGATGTGAGTGATTTATAATAGGGAAAAACAAGTACAAGGCATTTATAAAGAAAAACAAGTTTAGTAAGATAACAATTAAAAAGACAAAAATCGTATTAAAAGTTTAGGTCGTTATAAAAGGAACCCTTTACTTCACAAGGCTCAAGGTGAAGAAAGGGAAAGGAAGGAGAAGAAAATGAAGAAAAATAAAAGGCCCAACTTGTCTCGAGGGAAATAAGGGAAGAGATAGAGAGAAGGAAGAAATAAATGAAAAAAAAATAAAAGAGAAGGAATGGCCCAACCGCTTAGCCTAAGGGGAACAAAAAAAAAAGAAAAAAGAAAAGAATATGGGACCAAAAAAGGCCCAACCAGACCTAAACCATTAGCCCAACCAGGCTTGAAAGGAAGAAAAGGAAAAATAACAAAAGAAGGAGAAGAAAGAAAGAAAAAAGAAGAGAAAAGGAAGAAAGGCCCAACCAGGTCCATAGGAAGAAAATAAAAAGAAATGAGAGAAAAAGCGCCTAACAAGGCCCAATACCCCTAGCCTATCAGGCTCGAGGGAAAGTTAATGAAGAAGAGAGAGAGAGAGGAGAGGAGAGAGAAGAAAGGCTCGCCTGGATTCAATTGTTTGGCCTAAATAAACAAAAATAAGTCAATCTAAAATAATAAATTTAATAGGTTTATATGTGTTTTCATGAAAGTCACACACCTCTGAAATGTCACCGCTCTTATCCTCTTGTTAGTATGGGTGCACACTTGTATTCTCATCCTATAGGTGTGAAAGATTTATTATGTATTTATTGTCTATAAATTTTATTTTTTTATAGAGAGAAGGGATTGGAGTGTAACTTTATCTTTATAATATTTTGAGTTGTATTGAACTTAAAATAAAACATATTTTGAATTCACATAGTTTTGGCAAACTTCAACACTAACATCGCTGCGGCAGACGAAGAGACATAGACCTAAATTGGCTAGATATGACCAAGGTACGTTCATCTCATGTGCTTCCGTGATGTTAATGGTCATCAGGGCTGCAAAGCGAAGCAGGAATATGGAGAATTTCAGAACCAACATTTTGTGATAACTGGTAAGGTTTTCTTGCTCTTATTTTGGCTAATAGAGTTATCTTTCCTTGTACATGGAGGAGCTCCTTGCGCCAAGTCAATGGCCACAGTCAAATGAGATTAACTTTCAAATTTGTGGAATATTGAAATGTGATATATAGAAGTAAATGAGGGACAAGGGCATCTCATATTAATAAAACTTTTCTAGTGATTGTACATAGTAATTGCATAAGTTAAATAAAGTCTATTTAGTTAAACTCAACCAATGATTAATAAAATATAATCAAATGATCTGGTCTCTCAGTAATCTTCCAACTTAATTAAATATATTGTAATATATCAACATAATTGTTTTTAAAATTATCACCTTCAATTTTTCAGGCATGGCCAATTATTTTACTTGGGAATACAATTCAAATGAAATTTTTTTGTGATATATAGTATATATATTTTAAGGAATAGGAGCCAAAATATATTCAGAAATTCAACCCCAATTTTCTTTTGTCTTTATTATTTCATGTTAATCCCTACCTAAATAATAAACTTTATAAAAGGAATCATGAAAATAAATAAAGGAAAGATCATAACATCATGTAAAATGGATAAAAATAAAAAGAAAATCACTATTTAGTTTTATAATTAGAAAATTCTAACCATAAAAGATATTATGTAATAAAAAAGATATATTTTATATTAAGGTAAGTTGTTTCGTCAATTTTAATAATAAAGATATTTATTATATTATATGCTAAGTGTTTGCTTATAATATATATGTATAATAATACCAAGATCTAAGGCACTATTTAGCAATCAATATGCATGAAACTTGTTTAAGATTGTATTGATTTAAAATGTATATGAAGATCAGCACTTATATGCAAGTAATCGATAGGCTTACGAGGAATTGCTTGCATCAAAGATTATTCTAAAAATAAAAACACAAAAACATGAACATTGAAAACGGGCACAAGCCAACGTTTGTTATCTGGAATAATTAATCAAAACCAGCATGTATAATTTAGCTTAACAATTTTATGGTCATAAGATTTAACAGAAGGGTAATTTTAAAAATGCATTTAATATAATAGCTTAATTTTTGTATAGAGGAATGATTGAGAAAATGAAAAATATATAAATAAATTACAAGTTTCCATTGATTTTTGAAGATTTCAGGTTCTATTGTAGCATGAAATATGATTTGTATGTAAGATAATAGTTCTCAGACTGCGAAAAAAAAACAAATCAAGAAGATATGTTTATATCTGTCTGGAAACATCTGTGTTTGTAATGAAAAACAGTCGAAGGAGCTATTTTTATTCATTCTCTTAAATTTAAAACCTAATTTACAGTCACCGTGTTGAGCATTTATGATCAAGGAAAAAGATCTCCTGTGCTCCGTGAGCATTTATGATTAAGGAATTTGGAGAATTCAGAGCGAACATTTTTTGATAACTGATAAGGTTTCTTGGTCTTAATTATTTTGGGCCACAGAGTTAATCCTTCCTTTTACTGGAGGAGCTCCTAGCCGCAAGTCAATGGCAAAAAGTCAAGTGAGAAATTTCGTAGTCTGTTTCGTTAAGATAGAGTTGCGTGCTTCTAATGTGAAACTCCAATTGTGGAATATTGAAATATGAAAAGAAGAATAAATGATGGTGATAATCACATGTCACGTAATAAACTTAACTAAACTAAGTCCCGACAGGGATGTTTATTTTTCATTTTAAGAGTATTTTTTAAAATATATTTTTACTTTAAATTATTTTTTTTTAATTTTTTAAAAATATATATAAAAAAATAAACATAAAATATATTATTTTAATACATTTTAAAATAAACACTTTAAAAATTAAAGCAACTATTCACCACCCTCAAATGCTGATGTCAATAAAATCTAATAAAATGAACGTCACTCTTTAATCTTAAAAAAAAAAAAACAATCATCTTTTCAGTAAAATATAATAATATTAAAATAATTTTTAAAACATAAAAAAATATTATTTTAAAACATTTTAAAATAAACACTTAAAACAACCATTAACCACATCTAATCAACCATTAACCACATCTAATCAAATGAACGTCACTTATTAATCTCCAAAAAAAAAAAAAAAACAGAGGAACTATCAACCTTTAGCAAAAATTTCCAATTCACCACTTAACATCGACTAAAACCAGTTATCCAATCGAAACCAGCAACACATATCACCCAACCATTCACAACCACAATACCATTGTAGCCCATGACCCGAAGCAGTTCCCCACCATACCCAGTGTCCTTTCCATTCAACAAACACCAACATCCATCACCATCACCATCACCATCACCAACCCAAGGCCGATACCTAGGAATCCCCACCATAATCAAGCCACTGCCTTTTCCTATAACCACCACAAACCCGAACCACAACCAGCTTTGGTCCCAAATCAAAATAGCTCCACATCACCACCAAAGTCAACCCATTCCAGTCTTCATCTACTTCCCTGAACAAAGCCCCGACCACAACTTGCCACTAGAATGGTCACAGCTCCCAAATCCTGTGTCTCCAGCCCTTTTCTTCTCTATGAAACCGGAACCAGCAGCCTAACCTGGAAAAAATGCTTTTGTTATTTGCGTGTTTGAATTTCATGTATATTGCATTTTTTTTTTTTTTTAAATTGTAAAAATCTAAATATTCCTTTAGTGATATTCTCATATAAGAATCAATAAATAAATAATTATAAAAAAATATTAATATAAAAAAACCAACGAAAATAAATAAGTCAAAGTCCAACAATATTAAGGCCATGTAGCTAATAGTCAGGTTTAAAACCTAACTTGCATCATTAATATCACATTCGGATACAATGACTTTTAAATATTTATATTAGAAAAAAAATATTCTTGTTTTTAGAGGAGTGAAGGATCACTCTCTATATACTTTTTAAAAAATCTTGATTGATTAACATAAATTCTTATAATACAAGATTAATTGTGTGTGTAACTTTTTTTTTTTTGTAACCCGGGGTGTTTAGGCCAGCTTACGCACACCACAACTAATCCCCAGGCTCACTGAACATCCTGCAAGCCCAGTGAACATGTAAGGCACCGCGGGGATGACATACGTATACAAGTGAGGCTTGAACCCTGGTATGGAGGAAGGGATCAAGTCCTTTCAACCACTAGGCCACAACCCCATGTGTGTGTAACCTCTTAAATGTACTAGAGTAGGTTGTATTATTAATTTTGTTTTAAAATGCTCTAGTTTGTTTTATTCTTATGGTCTTATGGTTCTTTTATAATGTTTTAATTTTGATATTAATGATATTTATTATGAATATTTTTATATTTGTAATTTAAAAGTGTTATCTTGATTTTGATATAAAGTAAATAATGAAATTTATTTTTTACTTTAAAATTAATAAATATCAGAATTTATATTTTTAACTTTAACATGATTTGAATTAAAAGAAAAAAAGAAACCTATTTTTTAGGAAAAGAACATAAATCAGTTAAATAATGTCCACGCTGTCTAAATAATAAATATTATCAAAAACAAGAAGCCTGTCTCCAATTCGCCTATATATAATCACTTTGTTCAAAATGGTTTGAGGTCATAAGTCGACCTTCCAAAGCGTTCGAAGTATTCCGGAACTAAGGAATCAGGTCTGGAGTCTTTCGGAAGCATAGGAATAGTACTGGAAACTCTTGAAGGTTGGTGGAACAGTAGCCACGCGCCACCTTAACTCCGGCGGGTGGGTTCACGCGCCGCCGCGGGTAAAACCTCGTGGCTCTCGGGCGGATTTGGTTGCAGCTGGTGTTGCTATTGGCCAAGAGGGAGAAGGAGAAGAGTTTGAATTGATCTTAGTGTGGTGATCGGTGGGGTTGACAGATCGAAAAGAAGAGGAAACCGTAAAGGGGAGAAACCAAAAGAAAGAGGGAGAGGGATTCTCGTTTTGGCTTTCTGATAAGTCAGCTTCGAAGCAGAGACGAAGGAAAGGAAGGAGGCGATGAGCGGTCTTGTCACGATCTGTGACAGTGAGGGAGAGAGTGGGCGTGAGGAGATCATTTTGTTGGGGTGGCCTTTGTGATTCCGAGCCAGATAAAAAAAAAAAAACGGTGAAGATGATTGGGCGGCGACTCCTGTTCTGCCAATAGATTGAGGTTTTTTTTTTTTATTTTTATTATTATTATTTTATAGCCTCTTCTTATTTAAGTCTGAAAGACCTATATACTTTCCACGTAATTAACAAATTATTTTTCCACAAACAATTTTAATGTAAAAGAATGTGCCGCTCTAAAGACTGGACTATTAATCCAACCGTATCAATGGGGCGAAGGACTGCCTTAAAGGTTCAAGAATTGATGTCAAAGAAGTAACTGTCAGTCTTATTGATTTTTTATTATTATTATTTAATGTGAGATCCAACGCAATTGATCCTCCACATATGTTTAATATATTGAAAAAATATCTACCAAAATTTTCCTAGCATATAAAAATCTAACATAGGTTTTTGAGCTCATAAAATCAATCAAAACAACAAACCTCTGATTTCTTAAAGTTAAAGATGTTGAATTATTTGTTCATTAAAATTTTAATACTATATAAAAAAATCATTTAAATTTAAAAACTATATTAAAAAAAAAACAATTTTATATTACCCTTCAACACTTGCATCTTTCGTTAATATAAATCTTTGACATTTTTACAGCTCCTTCCTAAGGGAAAATACTGACATCAGCAGCTCAAAGCCCAGGACCCAATATGTAAGACTGATGTGCAGGTTGGACGACCTCGAAAGGTTGCGCCATAGGAATAGAGCCCCGTCGGTGAGTTGTGCAGGAAAATTCATTGTATCGGTATTCCTCAGTTCTCATCTTTTTCCTGGAAAGATGGACCCATTATGTAATACAATTAATTTACACTTGGTGACAACCAATTGAATTTTTCTTTGACAAGTTGACACTATGTTAGGTAACGCATGGCTACGAATTCCTTACACTACCACAAAATGGTCATCTCACGGGCTTCCATGATGTTAATGGTCATCAGAACGAACATTTTGTGATAACTGGTAAGGTTTTCTTGCTCTTATTTTGGGCAATAGAGTCATCTTTCCTAGAACTTTCCAATCTGTGGAATATTGAAATGTGAAAAGAAGAAATTTTTTTTGAAGCATTTAATAGATGGTGAGAGAAGTAAATGAAGGACAAGGGCATCTCATTTAATAGATGGTGATAGAAAGTAAAGTCGCTCTGTAAAGATCCGCACTTATACTCAATAGGCTTACGAGTTATTGCATCGATATTTTTGTAATCTGGAATAATTAATCAAAAGCAGCATATATATTTTAGCTTAACATTCTTTATGGTCATAAGATTTAATATAATTTTAAGAGAAGGGTAATTTTTAAAATGCATTTAACTAAGGTTATAGTTGCTTAATTGTTTTACAGAGGAATGATTGAGAAAATAAAAATATATAAAGATAAATTACTAAGTTTCCATTATTATTTTTCTAATATTTCTTTGATCACATTTTACTTATTTTGAAAAACATACATTTTTTTAATTTTAACTGATTTCAATCATTTTACATTTATTATTTTTCAGATATTTATGGCTTTATCATGCCTAAGCTCATGGAAATATGATCAACGGGCTGGATCTCATCCAGAGATAAGATCGCAAAAATGATGCTCCTCTTTGTTTGGGTTCTTGACTTCAGGGAGCAATATTAATGATGGTTACTGATGCCTGGACAAAGAAAGTCACTGACGCTGTATTTGGTTTCTTTGGCATAAACTTAGTCACAAGCAAAGGGCAAGGAGGCCCATAATTTGGAGCAGCCATAAATAGAAACTCTCTGTTCAATCATTACTATAAACACACAAATAATTTTTTGAAGATTTGAGGTTCCATTGTAGCATGAAATATGATTGTATGTAAGATAATAGTTTATATTTGTCTCGAAATGTCTATGTTTGTAAAGAAAAACAGTCGAAGGAGCTACAACTTCATTCTCTTAAATTTAAAACTTAATTTACAGTCACCTCGGTGATAAAACGGAAAGGGTTAATTCATTGACAGAACAAACTTTCTGATTTGAGGATTGACCTTTCATGGCAACAAATCGGCCGATAGAAAATGCAGGTTGTTTAGGGATAGGGAGTGCTATGGTATCACTTGCCAACATATGAAGCACAGATGACATTGTGGGTCTATCTGCTGGATCGTCTTGCACGCAGAGCAGCCCAATGTGGATGCATCTCAGCACCTCAGTTGCTACGCTGGATTTCTCTAGCATTGGGTCCATCAATTCCAGTCCTTGACCATCAAACCATAGTTTCCATGCCTGAAAAGTTGAGAGACTTCCTGAATTGAGATAATAAAAATCATTGCTAGTAATTCTTTTTTGGATAGAAATATAGGATTTGTAACCTACAAAAGTGAGAAGGCTTTCGCCTTCTTTTGAGAGATGAAAACCAACGTTTCTTTTTCCACTTATTATCTCTAACAGCAACACTCCGAAACTGAAAACATCTGATTTCACAGAAAAAAGTCCTGCCATAGCATATTCTGGGGCCATGTATCCACTGTTTTGAATCGACACAAGAAGAAATAAATTGCTTTATATGCATGAAGAGGTTAGCAAAATTCTCTTGCATCATATAAATCAGTCAAGAATGCACCATTGTGAACCTTCGCCACCTCACTAGAAAAATAATATTTGATATAAAATTATTTTTTAAATTTTATTTAATAATTTAAATTTTTTAGTTTAATTAAATACTTTTTAAAATGCTATTAAAACCATTATGACAGAAAGTTCATGAGTTCTAATTTCACTATAGAGTATAGTTATGGAAAAGTTATGGATTTGTATGAGTAAATTAATTTTTTAAAAAAATTTTATTTAATGGTTTGTTTTTAAACTAAAATTGCTTTTTCACATGAATAAAGAAAAGAATAAGAAAATCCATTTGTTCCAAACAAATATACAGTTGAAAACAATAACACTGTGGGAAATTGGGAATGGAGATGCAGAAAATACGTACTAAGTTCCGACAATTCTATTCGTGTTAGCCTCGCTTTGATTTCCACCGAAAATCCTAGCCATTCCAAAGTCTGATATCTTTGGATTCATCTCATAATCGAGCAAAATGTTGCTTGTTTTGAGATCCCTGTGAATAATTCTAAGACGAGAATCTTCATGAAGATACAAGAGCCCCCGTGCAATTCCATTGATAATGCTCAAGCGTCTTTGCCAGTCAAGCAGGACTCCATTTCTGGAACCTGAGTACCATCAACATAAAAATCAAATCAGTTACAGTTTCTGGTCTTTGTTATAAAAAAAATTCAGGTGTTTCAGGTTTAGGGGTCAAACCAAAAAGAATGACATCAAGGCTTTTGTTGGGCATATACTCATAGATAAGTAACTTTTCATTTTTTTCCAGACAGCATCCCAGGAGTCTGACAAGATTTCTGTGTTGTAATCTGGCGATTAAAACGACTTCGTTCAGGAATTCTCTTTGTCCTTGACCAGAAGTTCTTGAGAGCCTCTTAACTGCAACTTCTTTGCCATCCTCTAACGTACCCTGAGCACAAACTATTAATAAGCATTAATATTTGTGGGCCAAAGTGTGATGCATTTTCGAATTTGTGTATTGAGAGATTGACAAATAACAGAATTCGATTTTTTCTTTTTGTTTTTTGAATGAATAAAGTAATTGACTTGATAGCCTTGATTACCCTGTATACTGGGCCAAACCCTCCTTGACCAAGTTTGTTTTCATCAGAAAATTGCCTTGTAGCTTCATTTATAACATCTAGCCGGATCAAAGGGAGGTCCTGGGATGTCACCTCTCCTTGAATATCTTTGTCTGAATAGTCGTCCCCAACAGTTGCTCGTCCTGCCCAGCCGAGTAATTGATCCTCTTGGATATTTCCTATTTCCTCTGCAGGAGATATTGTGAAGTGCTAATAATTGACTATATGTACTTCTTGTTTCGACACTTCAATTTTATTTTTTTTTTTAACCTTCTACCTACTAGCATTTTTTCAGATGATGACCTGACTAGAGAAAAATTTACGGAATTAAAGCCAATTACTCAATCTCTGCCTAATTAAGTCTTCTTTTCAAGCTTAACCACAACATATATGCAAATTCAAAGGTGTTATTAATTCTGTTTCATAATTTTATTTTCTTGTCAAGATTATATCTCAAAAATATTTGGAAATCACCTGCAAGTATATAGAAACATTCTATCATTTGGGTAGGTCCTTGTAAACAGCACCAAAACCCTAAACCCTAAACCCTAAACCTTGTAAACAGCACCAAAACCACCTTGTCCAAGCTTATTATCATCAGAGAAGTCGTTTGTTGCAAGTTTAATGGTGGGAAATTTGAATTCCCAGCATTTGTGCTACTAATTTCATCGAAATCTTCACAAAATGCAAGTTGTTAATGTTTTGTTTCCAAAGTTAATTTGTAGATTGTTTGGAAGAAAAACAAATTATCTAGTGAATTTGATTCGTATTAATGAACCCAAGCTGTTTATTATGTAAGAACCAATAAGCAATAACTTACTCAAGCTGTTTATTATGTAAGAACCAATAAGCAATAACTTACTTTTGACCTCTTGCTTTGGCTTCCTAAAACAGAAAATGGTGAGAATGAGGCTAACAAGTGCCAAGAAGATAGCCGTAGGGACGATGGTAACAATAACTGTCCGAGAAGCAGTATTCTCCTTCCCTGCCAAGCACATCCATGTTTAAGATAGAAATTACAGAAGCTGAAAATGGAAACCGTGAAACAAGTGAAATAATTTCAGTATAGAAAAAGAAGTTAGCCTACCTTTCCTGATTGTGGTATTGGCTGGCGGAGGAGAACTAATAACAAATGGAGATGGAGATGGAGATGTTACTTGAGGAAATAAGTTGTAGTAGGGATACAAATTCCACCGAAAAAAACAGTTTGGATTCCGGGCATAACCTCTGTTGTAACCCATTTTTGGGTCCCCACATAAAAAATAATAAAATACAAAAAAAATTCAAAAAAATATATTATCAAAAAAATATAACAGTGAAAAAATGCCAGAGCGCCCTAAAAATGCTCAAAAATTGATTGAGGATGTTCAAAAATCAAAAATTAATTTTTTGACAGTATATCATTGACTGGTGAGAGCCCCGATGATAAAGAAAATTCAATTTGTGGAAGAAAAATGCAAAATCAGAAGTTTATGGACTCAATTAAATTTTATTAAAGGTTTAATTGCATTTATGAGATTTTAATTGCAAGAAAAATTGATTTTGGAGTTAATTTGGGCTTTAATTAGGAGAAATTAATTTTCTAGGGTCAAATTATAATTTTTGGAAGTTAATTTGGTCAAATCAGGGGCTTAATTGCATAAATATTGAGGTTTAATGGCCAATTAGGGACTGAATTGAAGAAATCCGAGACCAAGGACTAAATTGCGCGCGCAAATGGAGGGCCGAAATTTGAATCTGATGCTTTTGGCGCCTTTTCCTTTTAAATGAAACGGCGCGTTTTGACCAAAACGGCGCCGTTTCATTCACTGTTGCTAAAAAAAAAAAAAAAAAAAAAAAAAACAGAAGCCCAAAACGGTGCCGTTTTGACGGCACTGTAGCTCTTCTTCTTCCCCTGGACGCGCGAGGCAGGGGAAGAAGAAGATTTTTTCTTCCCCTTTTCACCTAATTTTTCACCCGGATTTGGCGCAATAAGACGCCCGCAATCACCCACTTGCCTCCTCCTTTTATCCACGGATCGATAGTGGAGGGGCGGCGGCCACCACCATGACGCCCTCCCCTGTTTTTTCCTATAAATACAGGGGAGGGCTGCTAAAAAAAAAAAAAAAAAAAGAGAGGAGAAGAGAAGAGAAGGGAGAGACAGAGAGAAGAAAGCAGAAGAAGAAGAAGCAGAGAAGAGAGTCCACCGCAGGTAGACTCCGCCCCCCTGTTTTTCCCGTCGTTTTTTTGTTCTGCATGCATATTAATTAGCTAATTAATTCACGGTTACTGTGCATGTGCACAGTAACCCGCAGATTAATTCTCTGGTTACTGTACACACAGTAACCCGGTTACTATGTGCACAGTAACCAGCCCATGCTTTGGGCCAGGTTCGGCCCAGCCCATATATTTGGGCCTAATCCGGCCCATTTCAAAGAAAAAAATCAAAAATATTTGTTTCAGCATTTTATAATTTTTCCGTGTAATTTTTATGTCATTTTGATTAATATTTGGTGGTATTTTTTATGTTGTTAAAAATACAAAAATCTGATATTAAAATACCTGGTTTTCGGCAAAAACTTCCAAAAATAAAATAAAAAATTGAAAAAGAGAAAAAAATGTTTTTGTGCATACGGCCAAGTGTCTCAAATCTACAAAATCATATCGTATTTTTCATATGTCAAAAAAACAATATTTTAGCATGCATTTTGGCTTTAATAACCAGTTTATTAAAGTCAAGAGAACATTGGCCAAAATTTCAAAAACAATAAAAATTTTATTTATTTTTTTTAATATCCGGGATATGACATTATACGTAATACATATTCCAGATATTTAAATTCCGGATGTTTCATTTTTTTACAATAAGACCTGGGGTATGACATTACATGTAATGCGTATTCCGAACAACAAAAAACCACAACACAACCTTAGATTTTATCAGACATTAAAACAATGCAGCCTACCTTAGGTAGGGCGTAGTTGGGGTGCTAATACCTTCCCTTTACGCAACCAGTCTCCGTACCCGATCTCTAAAGACCAGTTAAGGTTCCTAATAACCAGAATACTAGGTGGCGACTCCCAGTCCATATTTTCACTTGTAGAGACAAGAATTCCTTGTCTCTCTCCCTTTTTCCAAGGAATAAATATTCCGATTTTTCCTTGAGGGTGGATGATCGCCGCGCCGCCGCATACGTGCGACAGAATGGCGACTCCACTGGGGACTTGTGGACTAAGCTTTGTTGTTGTCTGATTTATTGTGTTTTTTGTTGTGGTTTGCGTGTTTATTTTTAAATATGCATTTCCTTTATTTATTTCTTACACGCTTTAATTTTTATACATATTTGTTCATGCATTGTATAGAACTGCCTCATGCATCACATGCTTTATATTTTTCAAGCCACACAAGCTTCTAAGTTAAGTGGGGAATTAACGATCTGCCCTTGACTATTGGTCGGGTTCAGATGCGTGAAACACCCAACTCATATCTGAGAGCCTGCTTGGTAATGGTGGGCATACGTGTCTTAACTGTTCTTTGCAACGCCCCCATACTGCCTTTACGAAGGACGTCACTGGGCAGATATGAGACCCTTTTTGAGACCAGGTAGAAAACCTATTCATGAATAGACCCTGTCTTTAGTTTGTATGCGCTATCTTTCTTTACAGAATATGTCATACAAAAATTTAAAAAAAAATCATGTCACCCCTTGAAGGGCAAGTGCATCATATAAATTACATGTTCAACATTTAACATGCATACATGCAGATTGAAATATAGGTCCCCAAAAAGTCTACAACACCCGACTTCGAGCAAGAAACATGGAAGATGAAGAGCGTGCTCAACGTGAGGCCTATTTGCACGACGAGTTGGAGTCTCTGAAAATAAGTGTGGCTCACCTCACTAGCTTACTCAAGCAAACACTAAGAAATACCTCTGATGAAGGTCCTTCTAATCAACCGATCACCTTTGCTCCGGCTCCTACTACAGTTCAGCCTGAGGAAAGAATGAGCGAACATGGTCAAGAACCTCAGCAAAATCCAACATTTGTGCAGTCAACGACACCTGCACCATCCCCAACAGTCGTGAAGGCATCTGCTAATGAGTCCTACAAGGCTAAGTCATCTGATAGCATTGATCAAGCTAAGATAGAGGCGTGGAAGCCAGACTCAAAGCCATTGAAGGGATAGACTTATATGACCCGGTACGGGCAGCAGAGATGTGTTTGGTCCCAAATGTGGTTATCCCAAAGAAATTTCGTGTTCCTGAATTCATCAAATACAGTGGAACACAATGCCCCATGACTCATCTCAGGTCCTACTGCAATAAAATGGCTGAGGTAGTACATGATGAAAAACTACTAATGCACTTTTTCCAAGACAGTTTAAGTGGGGCAACTTTGAGTTGGTACATGAGATTGGATAACACAAAAATTCGCAACTGGAAAAATCTTGTGGATGCTTTCGTCAAGCAATACAAGTACAACATGGACATTGCGCCCGACAGAACCAGTTTGTCCAATATAGAGAAAAAGGATAAAGAAAGCATAAGGGAATATGCTCAAAGATGGCGAGAATTAGCTGCTCAAGTACATCCCCCACTTCTGGACAAAGAGATGGTCTCTTTATTTGCCAATACACTCAAAGCACCATATTACGAACATATGATGGGTAGTTCAGCCCAACAATTCACTGATGCTGTGATAGTGTGTGAACGCATAGAGCAAGGTGTCAAGAGTGGTAGAATTGCTGCACCAACCGAGAAAAGAGGCGTCGAAAGAAAAGAGGTTCACCATGTTGAAGATGGCTACATGGGTAAAACAAATACATCCCGAAATTACCATACTCCATCCCAAATTGCCAACATCAAAAAACCTGAACCCCAAAACTTTCAAGCCAAAAGCCAAATTGGAAATTTCCAAAGGGTTCAAGAACAACTACCTCCACTACCGTTACCCCTGAATGAGATGTATCAAAAGCTATTAAGCATCGGGCAAATAGCTCCTGAACCTCTAACACCTCTGCAGCCACCTTATCCTAATTGGTACAAGCCAGAACTCAATTGTGAATACCATGCCGGTATTACTGGGCATAGCATCTATACCTGCAACGCCTTCAAGAGAAAGCTTCTGCAATTAATCAAGGCTGGGTGGATAGAATTGGAAGATGCCCCCAATGTGAATACGAACCCGTTGCCTAATCATGCTTGAAGCATATTAGGAATAAATGTTTGGGGAATTGGAAAGCATCAATGGTCCAGCATGATAGCTTGAATTTTGTGAACTCAAATTGACCGTGGTGTTGTTCCGCATTGTCTTTGAGTCCTCTACGCAGAGCTTTTGAGAGGAGGTTAGCCTATGAACAGATTCGCCAAAATAGAGGAATGAAGCCTACCTTGTTATTGCCTTTTGTTAATGCTTTTGAATAAGACTTTCTCTGTTAATGTGCTTCTCTTGTGAAATAAGATCATGTGTTTTCTTGTGTTCACATCACACTCTTCTTTGTTGTTATTACATGTAAATAACATTTTGAGCGCAACTTTGCTCACAACACTACAACATGAAGAATCCTTTGGTGTTCCTTTCTTCCAAACCCATACATTAATCTCATATGTTTTCAAGGATATTTTTGGGACCTCCAATGAGTACAAAAACAAAAATCGTGTTGATATTTGTCCAAAACAAATGCATTTTTGAAAATTCAAGTGATTCCTTAAATAGGTACACATATACCTAGAAAACTTGAAAGAAACAAAGACAACAAAGATAAACAACACTATGAGGTGACTCAAAAGCTGAGTTTTATTTGACTGAATAAATCATTTGGCATACGCGCATGAAAGCAAGACCTATCGATCCTCAATGCATGAGTTTGAGAGGAGGAAAGGCCATCTTTGATAATCCTTTCACAAGGCTAAAAAAATATCTGTTGCAGTCCCATTTTGAGCCTAGTAGCGTTTTTTGGAAATAACCTTGACTAGGATCACACCCCACACTGGGGGACAACATAAGAGAGTTTGTTGTTTTTACCATCCAGACAAAGCAGTGAAGATGGGTGCTGGAATTGATCATGTAATGTTTCATATTTCATTATCATCTAAATGAAGCAGTGATTGGTTAAGAAAAGAAAAGAAGAAGATCTAAAGGATCTAAAAGATTTGAGCTTCTCATACAAACAACTGATATGATTGTGCTCAACCAAACAAAAAAAGAAGAAAAAAAAGAGAAAAGCCCAAACCCGAAACTGGGGGGCATGAAGACTATTTTGAAAACAACAAATCCAAAAAAACAAAAGGTCAGGAAACAAGCACAAGTGATCCTTAGTCTTAAAATCCCTTAAACACCTTTTAAGCCTACAACATATCCATTTTCTTCGTAACCAATAGCCAAAGCCTACATTACATACCTGATAAAGCCCTTTCTGATCAAAGGCAAGCAATCTGGATCGGTATGCAGTGCTTTCTCGTGCAAGTCAAATCATTATTCATACAAATAAAATAAATGCTTTGAATCAATTCGGTTCTCAATAACCCTCAAATTGACATTTAAACCTTTTGTGACCAACCAGATGTCACCTTCATCTTTAAACAAAAGCAAAAAGCTTTCATCACTTCAAGAAACTTGTCCATAGGAATCACTTGACTTTTTGAGAACAAGTTTATTTTGAACCAATATCAAAATCATTTTTATGATTGGAATAACTTGGAAGTTCTAAAAAATTTGCATGAAAACATTTCATTGTACAAAAAACCCAAACTTACTTTCACATATCCTCACCCAAACTAAACCCAAGTTGAACACTTGGGGGGCATGATCAAGCTGGGGGGGAATAAAAAACACATGGTAGGGCTGTCTCCATGATTCCTTTTCTAAGGAAAATGTCGGGCAAAATTGGCAACTCTTGAGATAAACGGTGAATGACAAAGATGTATGATGACATCAAACTTCTTCCCAGAGGTCAAGATCACAATATGTAACCCGAGTAAGCAAAAGTGGAAAAGCCATCAAAGTTTACTACCAACACTACAACTTTTGAGAGAAAACAAAGACACCATGAAGAAATGGGGGCCTATATTTCTCAGGTAAGTATACATGCATATCACTTATAATGCATTTGCTTTTCAACATTGACAATTATTGTTTCAACATCAACTTTTCGGTAGTGCGTTTTCTAACCCTACCTCCTTTTGAGTGCGCCTTTGAGCCCTCACCTCCATTTTGAGTGCGCCTTTGAGCCCTCACCTTTTAGTGCGCCTTTGAGCCCTCACCTCCTTTTGAGTGCGCCTTTGAGCCCTCACCTCCATTTTGAGTGCGCCTTTGAGCCCTCATCCCTTGGTAGTGCGTTTTCTAACCCTACCTCCTTTTGAGTGCGCCTTTGAGCCCTCACCTCCATTTTGAGTGCGCCTTTGAGCCCTCATCCCTTGGTAGTGCGTTTTCTAACCCTACCTCCTTTTGAGTGCGCCTTTGAGCCCTCACCTCCATTTTGAGTGCGCCTTTGAGCCCTCATCCCTTGGTAGTGCGTTTTCTAACCCTACCTCCTTTTGAGTGCGCCTTTGAGCCCTCACCTCCATTTTGAGTGCGCCTTTGAGCCCTCATCCCTTGGTAGTGCGTTTTCTAACCCTACCTCCTTTTGAGTGCGCCTTTGAGCCCTCACCTCCATTTTGAGTGCGCCTTTGAGCCCTCATCCCTTCGGTAGTGCGTTTTCTAACCCTACCTCCTTTTGAGTGCGCCTTTGAGCCCTCACCTCCATTTTGAGTGCGCCTTTGAGCCCTCAACTCCTTTTGAGTGCGCCTTTGAGCCCTCACCTCCATTTTGAGTGCGCCTTTGAGCCCTCATTCCTTGGGTAGTACGTTTTATAACCCTACCTCCTTTCGAGTGCGCCTTTGAGCCATCACCTCCATTTTGAGTGCGCCTTTAAGCCCTCATCCCTTGGGTAGTGCGTTTTCTAATCCTACCTCTTTTTGAGTGCGCCTTTGAGCCCTCATCCTTTGGGTAGTGCGTTTTCTAACCCTACCTCCGTTTGAGTGCGCCTTTGAGCCCTCACCTCCATTTTTGAGTGCGCCTTTGAGCCCTCATCCCTTGGGTAGTGCATTTTCTAACCCTACCTCCGTTTGAGTGCCTTTAAGCCCTCGCCATCCATTTCTTCATATTTTTTCCATCTGGGTAGGTCACCCATTACAATGAGACCATTCTTTACTTTTATGTTTGGGCAGGTAGCCCATGAAAATAGACCAATGTCAGCGTAAGTGTGTGGGTCGGTCACCCCTGAAAATAGACCACCTTAAGTATGTGTTGGGCAGCTCGCCCGTGAAAATATACAATCTTAAAAAAACAAAGGGTTTGAACACACAGGATTTTGGTTCTGGTTAGAGGGGATTGCCGAAAGGAATCTCAGTCTATCCCAACCACACACAGGTTTTTTTTGGTTCTGGTTAGAGGGGATTGGCGAAAGGAATCTCAGTCTATCCTAACCACACGCAGGTTTTAGGTTCTGGTTAAAGGGGATTGGCGAAAGGAATCTCAGTTTAGCCCAACCACACACAGGACTTTGGGTCCGGTTGAAGTTTTAGGTCAATCAAATTTTGAGACGACCCGTTTCGGAGAACCACTTTTATTTTATCTTTACAACACTTACTATGCATAAATCTGTGCTCCGTAAGCATTGTAAAGAGGGGGGCAACTGTTGTAACCCATTTTTGGGTCCCCACATAAAAAATAATAAAATACAAAAAAAATTCAAAAAAATATATTATCAAAAAAATATAACAGTGAAAAAATGCCAGAGCGCCCTAAAAATGCTCAAAAATTGATTGAGGATGTTCAAAAATCAAAAATTAATTTTTTGACAGTATATCATTGACTGATGAGAGCCCCGATGATAAAGAAAATTCAATTTGTGGACGAAAAATGCAAAATCAGAAGTTTATGGACTCAATTAAATTTTATTAAAGGTTTAATTGCATTTATAAAGATTTTAATTGCAAGAAAAATTGATTTTGGAGTTACTTTGGGCTTTAATTAGGAGAAATTAATTTTCTAGGGTCAAATTATAATTTTTGGAAGTTAATTTGGTCAAATCATGGGCTTAATTGCATAAATATTGAAGTTTAATGGCCAATTAGGGACTTAATTGAAGAAATCCGAGACCAAGGACTAAAATGCAAAACGCGCGCAAATGGAGGGCCGAAATTTGAATCTGATGCTTTTGGCGCCTTTTCCTTTTAAATGAAACGGCGCGTTTTGACCAAAACGGCGTCGTTTCATTCACTGTTGCTAAAAAAAAAAAAAAAAAAAAAAAAAAAAAAAAAAAAAAAAAAACAGAAGCCCAAAACGGTGCCGTTTTGACGGCACTGTAGCTCTTCTTCTTCCCCTGGACGCGCGAGGCAGGGGAAGAAGAAGATTTTTTCTTCCCCTTTTCACCTAATTTTTCACCCGGATTTGGCGTAATAAGACGCCCGCAATCACCCACTTGCCTCCTCCTTTTTATCCACGGATCGATAGTGGACGGGGCGGCGGCCACCACCATGACAGCCCTCCCCTGTTTTTTTCTATAAATACAGGGGAGGGCTGCTAAAAAAAAAAAAAAAAAAAGAGAGGAGAAGAGAAGAGAAGGGAGAGACAGAGAGAAGAAAGCAGAAGAAGAAGAAGCAGAGAAGAGAGTCCACCGCAGGTAGACTCCGCCCCCCTGTTTTTCCCGTCGTTTTTTGTTCTGCATGCATATTAACTAATTAATTCACGGTTACTGTGCATGTGCACAGTAACCCGCAGATTAAATCTCTGGTTACTGTACACACAGTAACCCGGTTACTATGTGCACAGTAACCAGCCCATGTTTTGGGCCAGGTTCGGCCCAGCCCATATATTTGGGCCTAATCCGGCCCATTTCAAAGAAAAAAATCAAAAATATTTGTTTCAGCATTTTATAATTTTTCCGTGTAATTTTTATGTCATTTTGATTAATATTTGGTGGTATTTTTTATGTTGTTAAAAATACAAAAATCTGATATTAAAATACCTGGTTTTCGGCAAAAACTTCCAAAAATAAAATAAAAAATTGAAAAAGAGAAAAAAATGTTTTTGTGCATACGGCCAAGTGTCTCAAATCTATAAAATCATATCGTATTTTTCATATGTCAAAAAAACAATATTTTAGCATGCATTTTGGCTTTAATAACCAGTTTATTAAAGTCAAGAGAACATTGGTCAAAATTTCAAAAACAATAAAAATTTTATTTATTTTTTTTAATATCCGGGATATGACATTATACGTAATACATGTTCCAGATATTTAAACTCCGGATGTTTCATTTTTTTTACAATAAGACCTAGGGTATGACATTACATGTAATGCGTATTCCGAACAAATAATAAATAATAAAAAAAAAACCACAAACACGACCTTAGATTTTATCAGACATTAAAACAATGCAGCCTACCTTAGGTAGGGCGTAGTTGGGGTGCTAATACCTTCCCTTTACGCAACCAGTCTCCGTACCCGATCTCTAAAGACCAGTTAAGGTTCCTAGTAACCAGAACACTAGGTGGCGACTCCCAGTCCATATTTTCACTTGTAGAGACAAGAATTCCTTGTCTCTCCCCCTTTTTCCAAGGAATAAATATTCCGATTTTTCCTTGAGGGTGGATGATCGCCGCGCCGCCGCATACGTGCGACAGAATGGCGACTCCACTGGGGAACTTGTGGACTAAGCTTTGTTGTTGTCTGATTTATTGTGTTTTTTGTTGTGGTTTGCGTGTTTATTTTTAAATATGCATTTCCTTTATTTATTTCTTACACGCTTTAATTTTTATACATATTTGTTCATGCATTGTATAGAACTGCCTCATGCATCACATGCTTTATATTTTTCAAGCCACACAAGCTTCTAAGTTAAGTGGGGAATTAACGATCTGCCCTTGACTATTGGTCGGGTTCAGATGCGTGAAACACCCAACTCATATCTGAGAGCCTGCTTGGTAATGGTGGGCATACGTGTCTTAACTGTTCTTTGCAACGCCCCCATACTGCCTTTACGAAGGACGTCACTGGGCAGATATGAGACCCTTTTGAGACCAGGTAGAAAACCTATTCATGAATAGACCCTGTCTTTAGTTTGTATGCGCTATCTTTCTTTACAGAATATGTCATACAAAAATTTAAAAAATCATGTCACCCATTGAAGGGCAAGTGCATCATATAAATTACATGTTCAAACATTTAACATGCATACATGCCAGATCGAAATATAGGTCCCCAAAAAGTCTACAACACCCGACTTCGAGCAAGAAACATGGAAGATGAAGAGCGTGCTCAACGTGAGGCCTATTTGCACGACGAGTTGGAATCTCTGAAAATAAGTGTGGCTCACCTCACTAGCTTACTCAAGCAAACACTAAGAAATACCTCTGATGAAGGTCCTTCTAATCAACCGATCACCTTTGCTCCGGCTCCTACTACAGTTCAGCCTGAGGAAAGAATGAGCGAACATGGTCAAGAACCTCAGCAAAATCCAATATTTGTGCAGTCAACGACACCTGCACCATCCCCAACAGTCGTGAAGGCATCTGCTAATGAGTCCTACAAGGCTAAGTCATCTGATAGCATTGATCAAGCTAAGATAGAGGCGTGGAAGCCAGACTCAAAGCCATTGAAGGGATAGACTTATATGACCCGGTACGGGCAGCAGAGATGTGTTTGGTCCCAAATGTGGTTCCCAAAGAAATTTCGTGTTCCTGAATTCATCAAATACAGTGGAACACAATGCCCCATGACTCATCTCAGGTCCTACTGCAATAAAATGGCTGAGGTAGTACATGATGAAAAACTACTAATGCACTTTTTCCAAGACAGTTTAAGTGGGGCAACTTTGAGTTGGTACATGAGATTGGATAACACAAAAATTCGCAACTGGAAAAATCTTGTGGATGCTTTCGTCAAGCAATACAAATACAACATGGACATTGCGCCCGACAGAACCAGTTTGTCCAATATAGAGAAAAAGGATAAAGAAAGCATAAGGGAATATGCTCAAAGATGGCGAGAATTAGCTGCTCAAGTACATCCCCCACTTCTGGACAAAGAGATGGTCTCTTTATTTGCCAATACACTCAAAGCACCATATTACGAACATATGATGGGTAGTTCAGCCCAACAATTCACTGATGCTGTGATAGTGTGTGAACGCATAGAGCAAGGTGTCAAGAGTGGTAGAATTGTGCACCAACCGAGAAAAAGGCGTCGAAAGAAAAGAGGTTCACCATGTTGAAGATGGCTACATGGGTAAAACAAATACATCCCAAATTACCATACTCCATCCCAAATTGCCAACATCAAAAAACCTGAACCCCAAAACTTTCAAGCCAAAAGCCAAATTGGAAATTTCCAAAGGGTTCAAGAACAACTACCTCCACTACCGTTACCCCTGAATGAGATGTATCAAAAGCTATTAAGCATCGGGCAAATAGCTCCAGAACCTCTAACACCTCTGCAGCCACCTTATCCTAATTGGTACAAGCCAGAACTCAATTGTGAATACCATGCCGGTATTACTGGGCATAGCATCTATACCTGCAACGCCTTCAAGAGAAAGCTTCTGCAATTAATCAAGGCTGGGTGGATAGAATTGGAAGATGCCCCCAATGTGAATACGAACCCGTTGCCTAATCATGCTTGAAGCATATTAGGATGGAATGTTTGGGGAATTGGAAAGCATCAATGGTCCAGCATGATAGCTTGAATTTTTGACCGTGGTGTTGTTCCGCATTGTCTTTGAGTCCTCTACGCAGAGCTTTTGAGAGGAGGTTAGCCTATGAACAGATTCGCCAAAATAGAGGAATGAAGCCTACCTTGTTATTGCCTTTTGTTAATGCTTTTGAATAAGACTTTCTCTGTTAATGTGCTTCTCTTGTGAAATAAGATCATGTGTTTTCTTGTGTTCACATCACACTCTTCTTTGTTGTTATTACATGTAAATAACATTTTGAGCGCAACTTTGCTCACAACACTACAACATGAAGAATCCTTTGGTATTCCTTTCTTCCAAACCCATACATTAATCTCATATGTTTTCAAGGATATTTTTTTGGGACCTCCAAAGTGAGTACAAAAACAAAAATCGTGTTGATATTTGTCCAAAACAAATGCATTTTGAAAATTCAAGTGATTCCTTAAATAGGTACACATATACCTAGAAAACTTGAAAGAAAAAAGACAACAAAGATAAACAACACTATGAGGTGACTCAAAAGCTGAGTTTTATTTGACTGAATAAATCATTTGGCATACGCGCATGAAAGCAAGACCTATCGATCCTCAATGCATGAGTTTGAGATGAGGAAAGGCCATCTTTGATAATCCTTTCACAAGGCTAAAAAATATCCGTTGCAGTCCCATTTTGAGCCTAGTAATGTTTTTTGGAAATAACCTTGACTAGGATCACACCCCACACTGGGGGCAAAATAAGAGAGTTTTTTGTTTTTACCATCCAGACAAAGCAGTGAAGATGGGTGCTGGAATTGATCATGTAATGTTTAATCTTTCATTATCATCTAAATGAAGTAGTGATTGGTTAAGAAAAGAAAAGAAGAAGATCTAAAGGATCTAAAAGATTTGAGCTTCTCATACAAACAACTGATATGATTGTGCTCAACCAAACAAAAACGAAGAAAAAAAGAGAAAAGCCCAAACCCGACACTGGGGGCAGAAACATTTTGAAAAAACAAATCCAAAAGACAAAAGGTCAGGAAACAAGCACAAGTGATCCTAGTCTTGAAATCCCTTAAACACCTTTTAGCCTAACATATCCATTTTCTTCGTAACCAATAGCCAAAGCCTACATTACATACCTGATAAAGCCCTTTCTGATCAAAGGCAAGCAATCTGGATCGGTATGCAGTGCTTTCTCGTGCAGTCAAATCATTATTCATGCAAATAAAATAAATGCTTTGAATCAATTCGGTTCTCAATAACCCTCAAATTGACATTTAAACCTTTTGTGACCAACCAGATGTCACCTTCATCTTTAAACAAAAGCAAAAAGCTTTCATCACTTCAAGAAACCTGTCCATAGGAATCACTTGAATTTTTGAAACAAGTTTATTTTGAACCAATATCAAAATCATTTTTATGATTGGAATAACTTGGAAGTTCCAAAAATTTTGCATGAAAACATTTCATTGTACAAAAAACCCAAACTTACTTTCACATATCCTCACCCCAAACTAAACCCAAGTTGAACACTTGGGGGGCATGATCAAGCTGGGGGGCAATCAAAAACACATGGTAGGGCTGTCTCCATGATTCCTTTTCTAAGGAAAATGTCGGGCAAAATTGGCAACTCTTGAGATAAAGGGTGAAGGACAAAGATGTATGATGACATCAAACCCTTCCCAGAGGTCAAGATCACAATGTAACCCGAGTAAGCAAAAGTGGAAAAGCCATCGAAGTTTACTACCAACACTACAACTTTTGAGAGAAAACAAAGACACCATGAAGAAATGGGGGCCTATATTTCTCAGGTAAGTATACATGCATATCAATCATAATGCATTTGCTTTTCAACATTGACAATCATTGTTTCAACATCAACTTTTGGGTAGTGCGTTTTCTAACCCTACCTCCTTTTGAGTGCGCCTTTGAGCCCTCACCTCCATTTTGAGTGCGCCTTTGAGCCCTCACCCTTTTGAGTGCGCCTTTGAGCCCTCACCTCCTTTTGAGTGCGCCTTTGAGCCCTCACCTCCATTTTGAGTGCGCCTTTGAGCCCTCATCCCTTTGGTAGTGCGTTTTCTAACCCTACCTCCTTTTGAGTGCGCCTTTGAGCCCTCACCTCCATTTTGAGTGCGCCTTTGAGCCCTCATCCCTTTGGTAGTGCGTTTTCTAACCCTACCTCCTTTTGAGTGCGCCTTTGAGCCCTCACCTCCATTTTGAGTGCGCCTTTGAGCCCTCATCCCTTGGTAGTGCGTTTTCTAACCCTACCTTTTTGAGTGCGCCTTTGAGCCCTCACCTCCATTTTGAGTGCGCCTTTGAGCCCTCATCCCTTGGTAGTGCGTTTTCTAACCCTACCTCCTTTTGAGTGCGCCTTTGAGCCCTCACCTCCATTTTGAGTGCGCCTTTGAGCCCTCATCCCTTGGTAGTGCGTTTTCTAACCCTACCTCCTTTTGAGTGCGCCTTTGAGCCCTCACCTCCATTTTGAGTGCGCCTTTGAGCCCTCACCTCCTTTTGAGTGCGCCTTTGAGCCCTCACCTCCATTTTGAGTGCGCCTTTGAGCCCTCATCCTTGGTAGTGCGTTTTAACCCTACCTCCTTTGAGTGCGCCTTTGAGCCCTCACCTCCATTTTGAGTGCGCCTTTGAGCCCTCATCCCTTGGGTAGTGCGTTTTCTAACCTACCTCTTTTGAGTGCGCCTTTGAGCCCTCATCCTTTGGGTAGCGTTTTCTAACCCTACCCGTTTGAGTGCGCCTTTGAGCCCTCACCTCCATTTTTGAGTGCGCCTTTGAGCCCTCATCCCTTCGGTAGTGCATTTTCTAACCCTACCTCCGTTTGAGTGCCTTTAAGCCCTCGCCATCCATTTCTTCATATTTTTTCCATCTGGGTAGGTCACCCATTACAATGAGACCATTCTTTACTTTTATGTTTGGGCAGGTAGCCCATGAAAATAGACCAATGTCAGCGTAAGTGTGTGGGTCGGTCACCCCTGAAAATAGACCACCTTAAGTATGTGTGGGCAGCTCGCCCGTGAAAATATACAATCTTAAAAAAACAAAGGGTTTGAACACACAGGATTTTGGTTCTGGTTAGAGGGGATTGCCGAAAGGAATCTCAGTCTATCCCAACCACACACAGGTTTTTTTTGGTTCTGGTTAGAGGGGATTGGCGAAAGGAATCTCAGTCTATCCTAACCACACGCAGGTTTTAGGTTCTGGTTAAAGGGGATTGGCGAAAGGAATCTCAGTTTAGCCCAACCACACACAGGACTTTGGGTCCGGTTGAAGTTTTAGGTCAATCAAATTTTGAGACGACCCGTTTCGGAGAACCACTTTTATTTTATCTTTACAACACTTACTATGCATAAATCTGTGCTCCGTAAGCATTGTAAAGAGGGGGGCAACTGTTGTAACCCATTTTTGGGTCCCCACATAAAAAATAATAAAATACAAAAAAATTCAAAAAAAATATTATCAAAAAAATATAACAGTGAAAAAATGCCAGAGCGCCCTAAAAATGCTCAAAAATTGATTGAGGATGTTCAAAAATCAAAAATTAATTTTTTGACAGTATATCATTGACTGATGAGAGCCCCGATGATAAAGAAAATTCAATTTGTGGACGAAAAATGCAAAATCAGAAGTTTATGGACTCAATTAAATTTTATTAAAGGTTTAATTGCATTTATAAAGATTTTAATTGCAAGAAAAATTGATTTTGGAGTTACTTTGGGCTTTAATTAGGAGAAATTAATTTTCTAGGGTCAAATTATAATTTTTGGAAGTTAATTTGGTCAAATCATGGGCTTAATTGCATAAATATTGAAGTTTAATGGCCAATTAGGGACTTAATTGAAGAAATCCGAGACCAAGGACTAAAATGCAAAACGCGCGCAAATGGAGGGCCGAAATTTGAATCTGATGCTTTTGGCGCCTTTTCCTTTTAAATGAAACGGCGCGTTTTGACCAAAACGGCGTCGTTTCATTCACTGTTGCTAAAAAAAAAAAAAAAAAAAAAAAAAAAAAAAAAAAAAAAAAAAACAGAAGCCCAAAACGGTGCCGTTTTGACGGCACTGTAGCTCTTCTTCTTCCCTGGACGCGCGAGGCAGGGGAAGAAGAAGATTTTCTTCCCCTTTTCACCTAATTTTTCACCCGGATTTGGCGTATAAAGACGCCCGCAATCACCCACTTGCCTCCTCCTTTTATCCACGGATCGATAGTGGACGGGGCGGCGGCCACCACCATGACAGCCCTCCCCTGTTTTTTTCTATAAATACAGGGGAGGGCTGCTAAAAAAAAAAAAAAAAAAGAGAGGAGAAGAGAAGAGAAGGGAGAGACAGAGAGAAGAAAGCAGAAGAAGAAGAAGCAGAGAAGAGAGTCCACCGCAGGTAGACTCCGCCCCCCTGTTTTTCCCGTCGTTTTTTTGTTCTGCATGCATATTAACTAAATTAATTCACGGTTACTGTGCATGTGCACAGTAACCGCAGATTAAATCTCTGGTTACTGTACACACAGTAACCCGGTTACTATGTGCACAGTAACCAGCCCATGTTTTGGGCCAGGTTCGGCCCAGCCCATATATTTGGGCCTAATCCGGCCCATTTCAAAGAAAAAAATCAAAAAATATTTGTTTCAGCATTTTATAATTTTCCGTGTAATTTTTATGTCATTTTGATTAATATTTGGTGGTATTTTTTATGTTGTTAAAAATACAAAAATCTGATATTAAAATACCTGGTTTTCGGCAAAAACTTCCAAAAATAAAATAAAAAATTGAAAAAGAGAAAAAAATGTTTTTGTGCATACGGCCAAGTGTCTCAAATCTACAAAATCATATCGTATTTTTCATATGTCAAAAAAAACAATATTTTAGCATGCATTTTGGCTTTAATAACCAGTTTATTAAAGTCAAGAGAACATTGGCCAAAATTTCAAAAACAATAAAAATTTTATTTATTTTTTTTAATATCCGGGATATGACATTATACGTAATACATATTCCAGATATTTAAATTCCGGATGTTTCATTTTTTTACAATAAGACCTGGGTATGACATTACATGTAATGCGTATTCCGAACAAATAATAAACAAAAAACCACAACACAACGACCTTAGATTTTATCAGACATTAAAACAATGCAGCCTACCTTAGGTAGGGCGTAGTTGGGGTGCTAATACCTTCCCTTTACGCAACCAGTCTCCGTACCCGATCTCTAAAGACCAGTTAAGGTTCCTAGTAACCAGAACACTAGGTGGCGACTCCCAGTCCATATTTTCACTTGTAGAGACAAGAATTCCTTGTCTCTCCCCCTTTTTCCAAGGAATAAATATTCCGATTTTTCCTTGAGGGTGGATGATCGCCGCGCCGCCGCATACGTGCGACAACCTCCTTGATACCCGTAGCAACAACTTCTATAGTAGCCTATGCATTTTTCTAGGCATTCTCTGCAATTACTCGGTGATACATCAGGAGTGCACTGCATAAATACATAAGCTTTTTGATTGGATGATAGGTCTGCTGTCTCAACTGCTGGCATAAGCCTGGATGAGCCCGTGGAAGCGTTTTTTACCGTTTCTCCCAAACCACTCCAAATTTGATCAAACTGTCTAAAAGTTGCGTCAAGGATATCCGTATTATATCCAGCTTGAGGAGGAGATAGCTCAAGTGATCCAAAAAAATAACGATTCGCATAACGTACAATACAGGGAACTGGATTCCCTTCCCATGAAATTGCTTCTTTTTGGTTTGGACATGCCGCCATGAGAGTTTGAATAGCATAATTGACGCAGATGGAACACATTTCAGCTGATGCGGAAGCCATACAGAACACAAGACCATAAACTGTGTCATTGCCTAAACCTATTGTAGTAATAAAGAAACCGCCATTGGCTGTGACATTGGCAGCTAGTGAACGGAGAACAAGGTCTCGGTTTTTTGCGTAGGTGCTATTAGCTGTAAAGTTTCCTGTGTTATAACAGACTTCAGCACCGGTAAGAGTGATGATTACTATAATAACATGGAAAAGAAGAGAGACGATAGTTTTAGAGCCCATTTCAACAGAGGAAATATTAACTTCTGTTCACAATTCCTTTCTTCGTGAAAGAAATCCCTTGCATAGATGGTATTTTATATACCAAGAGGCTATTGCCCACATTGGCGTGGCCAATTTGTTAACGAATTTAGGACAAAAAAAGAGGTAGCAATTTCGATGGTGCCATCTATTGGAAAGTACTATATATCTTGACTTTCTGCGTAAGAATCGATCAAGAAGTTTAGAGGTTAAATCGTGGGATTTTCTTAGAGAAATCCAAGTGATTAATTGATTTATTACAAAATAAATCTAATTGATTTCTTTCTCTGTTTTCATGTATCATCCATTATAAATATGAATTTTTTTTAAAAAATCTATTTATATATCAATGTATCATCCATTTATTTATTGTATTTAGGTAGATTATTTTAAAAAATCTATTTATATATCAATGAATTTTAGTTTTGTGGCAAAGGTAGTGGGTGGGAAATGATCGGTATCACAGTGTGAAATGGCGACTTTACTTGTGGTCCCAATTCCTGACTGCTTAATTGCCTTTAGACTGTATAAAATTATTCAAAGACTCAGTCAAATACAAAAAAAAAAAAAAAAGAGTCAATAGAAAGATCAAGATATTATTTGTCGCCTTCAAAATTGGACTCAGTCACATGCAACTTTTCTTTTCTTTTTTTCGTCCCATACTAACTTCTTGTTTGGTTTGAAGACTTATACCGGATTGGACCTACCAGATGTTCCACACTTGCCACTATAAAATTTAACAGTTTTATTGACGGAATGTTTTTGTTGAGATACATATTATATTGGTAATTAATTTACCAACGGAATCATCAATAAATTAAAATGATTCGTCGGTGAATTTTTTCTCGATATTTTTTTTGCCATCAATAAATCTATTGGTAATAAAAAAATATTATTACCAATGGATTTACAGACAGAACAGACGCACCGGTAATAATATTTTTTATTACCAATAAATTTATTGATAGAATTATCAACAAAAATATTTTTTTCAATATTTTTGTTTATATTTATCAATTTTCCAAAACTTTGATGTTTGAAGAGCAAAACAATGTCATTAATTAGCGAATATCGGAATCACTAGCATAAATACCCACGTGCATGGTCGTAGTTAACATTAGAAAATTAGTTTTTACTTGTTCCATGTGTACGTTATGATGAAGACAACAATATCATATCGACTTTTCCATTGTTATATAAATACCTGAGTATTTATATAAGTCAAGTATCAAATTGATTACGTGTAAGTTAAGTCAACATCACCAAAATATTTTATCAGATCTAAAAATATCCCAAATAATAGATAAAAGCTTGGGTAGGCTTAATTTTTTTAAAAAAATCAGCATGATATAATTTATTGTTTTATTTTTAGACGAAGACCAAGCAAATCATCCCTCGACCAACCAACATGGGTTAAAAGAAAAAATCACAACCGGATAAAAAGCACAATCAAGATGTGTTAACCTAGGCGGTTAGTTGTCCTTTTTCTTCCTTTTATCATTATTCTCTCCTTGACTAGGCCTGTATGAGGCTTTAGTTGGGTTGTATTAGAGTCTAAATTGAAGAGTTATTACGTAATTAGGAACTAAATTAAAAGGAGAGGGCTTAGACTAAGATAAGTAGCAATTTTATGTTGTTCTAAGAATAAGGCAACAATACACCTAGGGAAGACTAGGTATAGCACTAATAATAACAAAATATTGCAACTAATTAAAATAAAAACAATTAACCAACAATATAATTAAAGTGCTTCAAGTAACTAGTATAGGCAAAGAAAATGCAAAATCATTTTTAATGTGGTTTGACAAGTATACATCAACACTTCAAGTATCAAAACCGTACTTGAGTATTATATTCTTTCACTAGTCCAAGTTCAAAGAGTACAATAGTTGTTTGATGAATTCACACTAAGATCTTTACATCATTTGAAGATATTTTCTCTCCAAGATTTTTATGCACTTTTAAAGATTTTTTCTTGGTGACAAAATCTCATCAATGCCAAAAGTTTTATCCTAACTCTCAAAAGATTACAATGATGATTTTGTTTATAGCAAAAAAAAAAAAAAACCTCTCTCAAATAGTGGATAAAACAATTGAAGCTTGTATTGTTATAACTCACTTAATAAAACTTAGAATATTTGAAACAAAATCATCCTAATTGATATCGATGTAACGGTGTTGTCATGATTAGTCATGAATTGATATTAATCCTATATCACACCGAAATTGCGGTGCCTTTAAAAATTAAATGTGAGGGAAATAATAGAATTTCTAGCATCTTATTCTTATCTTAACTGTCTGAATCCATTAGGTTAAAATATCTCGTTTAAAGAGTTGTCATCTAATATTATAGTCATCAGGAACCTTAACTAGTTAGCAGAGATTTTATAGTATTATACTAGTTATACAAAATAAAAGATATTATCACCCTTTAAGCATCTGACCTGAGGTAGGCTGAATTGCTGATTTTGTATTGATTTACTAAGGATTTGTTATATTATGCTATTGATGATAATATTCCTAACTCTAGCATCAGTAAATATTCAACTACGGATACTTCCAACTCTTGCATTGATAAATATTACGTAACAAAAAAACATATGGTATTCTTACCTCTAGCATCAGTGAATAAACCAGTAAAATAAATTTAAAATAATGCATACATATTTTTTATTTTAATTTTTTAAAAAAAGAAAAAAATATATCGTATACTGGAGTTGCATTTCACAATAAAAATCCATAGATCAAATATGCAGTGAAATATCTAAAACAAAACAACCCAAAAAAAAGTGCAAGGGACCCATAAATAGATCAACAAAGATCTTCAATTTTTTCTTGAATTTTTTAATATAAAAAAGAGCTTGTTTGACTAGATATCAAAACAAAAATGAGTGAAATCAAAGAGGTAAAACAAAAGGTTGTATTTTGCCATGCACCTCTTGACCCAAAATAGATTGAGTTGGCTAGGCCTGAGACTAAATCCAGTCTCAGCTATTTTTGGGTTGGCTACAATCCAGTTTGTATGGGCTATACTGGACATAGCTGTCCCAAGTCAGTGACCCGGTTGGATATTGTTTTTTAACTCGTAGGTGTGCGTGAAGCCGTGAACTGCTCACAAGAACACAATAATTAAAATGCAAAGGGGAGGGAAAACGCATGGAGGGCTGGTCGGCTGATGCTATTTTCTCCTCCTTCGTTTTGCTCTTGTTTTTTCTCTAGTCTTCTTTCTCTCTGCCCTCTTTTTTTACTTTATGGGCCCTTCCTCTTCTCTGATCTCTCTCTCTCTACTGTGTTTGCTTTGTTTTTTTGTTTGTTCCTTTTCCCCCCTAGTTTCTTGGTTCTCTCTCTGTGTTTTCTATCCTCCTTTGTTCTATGTGTGTTTCCTCCTCCCTGATCTTCGTTTTTCTTTTTCTCTGTGTTCTTCCCCTCTGTTTCTTGAAATTTCCTCTGTTTGCGTCTTCCCCCAGCGTTTTCTCTTCTGTCCCCTCGGTTCTATCCCCCACCGCTTGTGGCTTTTCTCTGGCTTATATAAAGCCATAGAATGCCATGCGTTGGTAAGGCAAATGAAATGGACTCACAAGACCGTTACATTGATGATGGAGACGCATCGTGAGGCGTGGAGCGGCTTTTCCTCTTCCAGTTTGTTCTGCTTAAGAAGATGAACAGTGTCCATTGAAGCGGCGCTGTTTTGGGATGGGAATAGCCATTTTCAATTTGGTAACTGACGTTCTATAATTTTGTAATCAAGCCCCCTGGTAAATTATAATTAAGCCCTTTAAGTTTATCACTATGTACATAATGGTACTTCACTTTAATTGCTTGCCATTTTAACCCGAATCAACCCTAAAGTTTGGTATTTCTTCAATTAATCTCCTAGTTTCATTAATTAAACTAAATTCAAGTTTAATTAAGTGCCCATACTTATCTATTATTCAATTAAGCTCTTGATTGGATTAATTAAACTAATCCAAAGTTTAATTAAGTCTTCAAAGTTCCAATTTATATTGTCTTGACTCAAATTTTTATTTATTCTTCATTCATTTCTTCTTTTTTTTTCATCATATATATATATATATATCAATTTCAATACATATTACCTCATGAAAAATAAAAAGGTTTCATTATATTTTTTCTATTATATAATTGATTCCAATATTATACAATGCGAGGGGCTTAATTTTTAATTGTTAAGGGGCAAATCATGAAAACATGTCCTCTTTGTCTCTAATAACTTTATTTTTTCTATTTAAAAGTGGTAACAAAATGCTATCTTTTTTTATAACAATAATACAGACTATTAAAAAATAAAAGTATTTCGTCAAAATGATATTCTAAGGTAATCAAAACATTGATACGATGTCAAATATTTATCCCAATCCAAACATTCAAATGATTGACTGAAACCACAAAACTGGTTTTATATTAAATCTCTGCATCTAAACCATTATCTAGGATACAACTCAGTAATTGAAACCTCATTTTCGGATAGCGAGGACTCAGTCACCCTTGAATTATGCCCCATTGAGGATGACAGATCTGATTGATTGTGCTGCTGCTCATAAAAAATGCCGGTTGAGAAGGTATTTGCAATGTGAGGGAAGAGCTGCTTAGCATGAGAACTACTGAAGCCATTGTCGGCCTTTCAGCTACATTTTCTTGAACGCAGAGTAACCCAATGTGGATGCATCTCATCATTTCTGTGATCTCCTTGCCCAGAGTCCTTAGAAAGTCTTTTCACAACAATCTCTTGTCCGCTAGGAAGTGCTCCCTGAAATCATATCAATCCATTACTACCTGTATCATCTTGAGCATTGCGATTTAACTGTATGTAAGTAGCAGTATATCATTTATTTTTCTCCGAAAAGTCCTCTGTTGCATCTTGAATGGTGCTGAATGCGAATTGCAATGATTCTGCACTTTCTATTTCGTCTACAGCTTCAAAACTTGAACAAGTTAGCATGCACGGAAACGTAATTGCATTGGAAATTAAGGAAGAAACGTAAATTGTATTTAGTTAGTGTCACGGGATAAAAAAGAATAGATAAAAAAAAATAAAACAAACGTATTTATTTTTAAAATAAAAAAATAAGAGCCCCTCTCATCGTCTATTTCAATACAATTCAACAACCAAATACTATCTTCAGGCAACCAAATTACTACTTACTTTCAATCCTTTCCTTTTCCCTTTGCTTTCGTGTTCTTATGAATAGGCAGATGCAGATGACGAGTATCACAGCACCGACAGCTGGGACAACAGTAATGACAATGATCCGAGCTGTGTTGCTCTTCGTTCCTGCATAAACCAATGTGGCCCTACAATTTTAAAGAACTTGAGTCGAGACTTGTGAGTTCAGAATGTGGACAGTCCCAATGATTGAGGCCTTATGACCCAAAGCAAAGTTGTCCCCATGACTCGCAAAAGCTTAACAATCAGCTAATTTTTATTTCTTTTAAAAGAATATATTCTAAACCATAAAAAACAATAAACAGATTTTTAAGGCTAATTAAATTACAATAACTCCTATTATAAAATTATAGAAAACATTAAAAATTTTGAATATTTGACAAAACACCTGGACTATATCCAAAATATCTTTAATTGCTGCTTAAAAAAAATAGTTAAATAAAAAAAATTCCAAAAGTAGATAAAAATATAAAAATAAGAAATAAGAAATGGCTGAAATTAATATTGCTGATGTACTTAAAAAATTCCAAAGGGATAGGGAGTGTTATGGTATCACTTGCACGGAGAGCAGCCCAATGTGGATACATCTCAGCACCTCAGTTGCCACGCTTGATTTCTCTAGCATTGGGTCCATCAATTCCAATCCTTGACCATCAGACCACAGTTTCTATGCCTGAAAAGTTGAGAGACTTCCTGAATTGAAATAACAAAAATCATTGCTAGTAATCCTTTTAAGGATAGAAAGATAGGATTTGTAACCTACAAAAGTGAGAAGGCTTTCGCCTTTCTCTGAAAGATGAAAGCCAACGTTTTTTTTCCCACTGATTATCTTTAATAGCAACACTCCAAAACTTTCTGGTCTTTGTTATAAAGTGCAAAGATTGAGGTGTTTCAGGTTTAGGGGTCAAACCAAAAAGAATGACATCAAGGCTTTTGTTGGGCATATACTCATAGATAAGTAACTTTTCATTTTTTTTCGAGGCAGTATCCCAAGTGTCTGACAAGATTTCTGTGTTGTAATCTGGCGATTAAAACGACTTCGTTCAGGAATTCTCTTTGTCCTTGACCAGAAGTTCTTGAGAGCCTCTTAACTGCAACTTCTTTGCCATCCTCTAACGTACCCTGAGCACAAATTATTCTAATAAGCATAAATATTTGGGGGCTAAAGTGTGATGCCTTTTCGAATTTGTGTATTGAGAGATTGACAAATAACAGAATTCGATTTTTTCTTTTTTTGTTTTCTTAATGAATAAAGAAATTGACTTGATAGCCTCGATTACCCTGTAAACTGGGCCAAACCCTCCTTGACAACCCGGTTTATTTTTATTAACTGCACAGTACACTTACTGACTTACAAGGCTACAACCCTACACCCGTGCTCTTTTTCTCTTTTGCTAAACCAAATCCCTAATTTCTCTTCCTCCTCGCAGACTCAACCCGACCAAAACAATTACAATCTTTCGTCTTCTCTAGTTCTCTGTTGTTGTCATGCTCTTCCATGCGGCAGTAAGCCAATAATTGCACTGCTGCTGACTTCCCGATCGAAGCAGCACAATCAACAAAAAAGAGAAGAAGCCGCCCCCTGCAACCTGGCAAAGAATTATCAAAGAGGTTGATAATTCTCAAGTCTCAACCTCCCCGTCAAGAGGATTATCACACAGAAGACAGAACCAGAAGATTCATCAAACCTCGTTGGCCATCCGCTCCCTTCCTTGCAGAGCTAAGGTGCGATCCTTTTTGGTCTTTCTGTTTTTTCTTTCATTGTCTCTGTGTTAATGTCAGAATTCCCCTCACTTCCCAAATAAAATTGGTATCTGCCTTTCTGTTATTTTGGAGGTTTGCTGTAAATGAGGTTGATAATTCAGCTCTGGTGGTTCTTTCTTGAGCCAGCGGAGATGACAACAAAAGCTCAGTGGCTGGTCTGTGGAGTTTTGCTGTAAATAATCTGGACTGTGGAGTTTTGATAATCAGCTCTGTTTTTACTTTTTAGTGAGTGGACTGTGGAGTTCTTGAAAATCAGGACTGTGGGTTTGTGAAAAAGCGCGCATCTGTTAATTGTGAACTGCCCTTAATGTGGAAGAGAGAAGGGTAGAAAGCTAGTGGATGTTCAGTCTCTTCAGATCCTTCACAGAGAGAGGAACGATAAACCTTTTTCTCATGGATTCAATGAACCCTAGAAGATTAATGTTGTTTTATTTTATTCTCCTCACTAATCATCACTGGGACGAGGTTAATCCACTAAGAAAATCCTAATTACTTTTGGGGATGCCTTAGAAAATCAGGACTGTGGGTTTCCTTTTATTGAATTCTTCCCTGCGAACTGCGAAGGAGAGGAGGGGTTGTTTTGGCATCAATGTCAGCGGATCAATCTGATACATTGTTGGAACGTTAATACCAAATTTTATATTTAATTTGGTCTTTCTTTGTATCTAATTTAATTCTGAAATGGAAAACTTACATTCCTTGACTATTTAGGAATATTTTAAATTTTAAAATTATATTGCTTGATATTGTGTTTGTATTTTGTCATTCTTAATTTATCTTGAATTTAAATTATATTTGTTGAATATATATATATATATATATATATATATGAACAGTATAACCCTGAAATGACACGTCGAAACGGTCCGAAATCAAAACATTCCGTTTCAATTGAAAAAACAGAACACCCGCCGAAACAGAATTGAGAATCTTGGACTCCTTCCTTTTACATGGAGGAGCTCCTTGCCGCAAGTCAATGGCAAAAGTCAAGTGAGAAATTTCATAGTCTGTTTCGTTAAGATAGAGTTGCGTGCTTCTAATATGAAAAGAAGATTTTTTTTTCGTTGCAGCAGCCATCCTTTTATGAATTATTTTTTTCTTCTTTCTGTTGTTGACTCGTTTTCTTTTTTGAAAAGTCAAGTGAGAACTTTCATAGTGTGTTTCGTCAAGTGAAACTCGAATTGTGGACTATTGAAATATGAAAAGTAGAAATGCAGCAGCCATGCTTTTATGATTTTTTTCTTCTTCTTTCTGTTGTTGCCTTGTTTTTTTCGACTTCTTTTGCTATCTTCATATTAGCTAAAAGAAAATAAAATCTCGACTATTAACTAAAAAGAATCAATGATGGTGATTGAAGTAGATAAGGGACAAGGAGATGTCACCTTAATAAAACTTTACTAAGTTCTGATATAATGTAATATATTAACATCATTTTTCGAAAATTTGTACGTTCAATTTTTTAAGCATGACCAAATATATATTTCACTTAGAAATCCGTTTAAAAAGAAGTTTTTTCTTTCTTTTTTATGTATGATATTTTTAAGTAATATATAGGAGCCAAATCATATGGTATTTTTGCTGAATGATACAGAAACAAAATGCTTTAACTAGTGTAGATATCTACTAATGAGTGTCTAGCTCATTAGAACTCTCTTACAAAAAGAGAGAATAAGGATTCTAAATTCTTGATGTTGGATATTCAATTAACATTATTATTTTCTTGGCATAATTATACTTATTAATTTTGTATATAAATTAATAAATAGTGAGTGATATATGGAACTTGTGCTCTAAATCTTCAAAAGCTGACTATACAAGTTTTAAGTTGGAGAAGGGTCGACTGATCTGAGTCGGTGGGCACCGTTGTGCTTGGGCTGCTAGTGTGGGAGGAGACGGGGGTCCGTGAGCTGAAGGATGTGAAAAGGGGGCAATCTGTGAAGGCTGGCGATGGGGCTGCTTCCGCGGGCGCCACTGTGTGTATGCAGCTGCTGGAGGTCGGTTGAAGGAGGGAAAGCTGGGTCTGTGGGGTAGAGATGGGAAGACGGTGGCTGGTTTTTGGGAGGAGGAAGATGAGGGAGTAGGGGGTAGTTGTGGGTCCGTTGTTTTGGCAGAGGGAGATAAACGACGGGTGTTGTTAAGCCGCTGGGGAAGAGGAAGAAGGAGAAAAAAAATCCAAGGGGGGCTGGCGTCTGCCTTTTTGGTGAGGGAGAAGAAAAATTAAGCTTTTAGGGTTTTTTTTCTTTTTGTGTTGCCTTTCAAAATTACCCCCTCTTAGTTTTGAGTAAAATGTTGCTCGAGCCTCAAAATTAATCTTTCAACTTTTTTATTTTATAAATTTTGATTTTTTTTATTTTTTTTTGTATTTTTAAAAACAAGCAATATCAATATTGATTCAATGAGAAATTAAAATCAAGGATTTTAAAAATAATATGTGAAAAGTTGAACGCGTTCGAAATTTTTTTGAAAATTTAAATTTTTTTTAGACGACGTTGAAAATGCTAAAAACGATGTAAATATATAAAAAAAACATATTTTTTTGGATTTTTATTTTTTTTCACTATTTTTGGATTTTTCAAAAAAATTTATCAAATAAGTGGGTCAAAAATTAGGTAACAACAATATGCAAGATATTTTTTATATATATTAAATAAATAAGTTTTAAAAAATAGAATAACAACATAAATCCTTCTTAAAAAAAAAAGATATAGTTTTTTAAATTGTATATGCAAATTATAAGATAGTCTTCATGCAAATTTTTGTAAAGTAAAAAACTTTTGTTGATATTTTCAAGAAAAATCAATAAATGAATTTTATAACTAGTTTATAAATATCTATTAGAACTTGGCCTAGATTTCAACCACATAAAAAAATCCAAATTTTTTATTTTAATGTAAGGATTTACTGACTCATACATAAGATGCCATTTCAATATTAAATGGGAAAATTAAGCACATAATATATAAATAAATTAACCCTCTCTCTTTATTTGCTGACCTTTAATTTTTGAAAATTAAAACTTGAATTACTAGAAAATTGATAAATACAAACGGAAATACTAACAGAATGTTTCTGTCGGTAAATTGTGGAGGAATTTTACCAACATAATTATTCTCTCAGAATATACCAAGAGAATTATAGAGAGAGAAAAAAATTAAAACAAAGCTAAAAAGTAAGATGACATGTCATTTATACCGATATATTTAATTTTGTTGGTAAAATCATTGGTAAATTATTCACATATCCTTGATACTGTTCATCATGTCAATTATAAACAGAAAATTTTGTCGGTATTTTTCAGAGAATTTCGAAACTGTTCACTTTTCAATTGCATTGTTAATTACTGCTCTTTACAGTTACAATCAACAACAGATTGAAAAGTCATCAGTGCTATTTGACAAGTTTTTGAAAATGTTTTATTAAATTGAATATTTAAATTAAATATTACAAACAAAATCACTTATGGATCGAAAAGTCATTGGTAATATTTTAATGATTTTTGAAATTTTTTTATTAAATTGAAAATTTAAATTAAATATTATAAATAAAATTACCTACAGAATAGTTAAAAATATTAATATTTAATTATCTATCGGTAAAATACCTTAATAAAAAGACTAGAATCCATTATTTCACAACAAACAAGCCTCTTTTTTCCTCCTCTTTTTCTTCTTATGTAAAAACATCAACACCCCTTTCTTTCTCTTTTCTTCTCTCCTTAACTCCTCCTCTTCTCCTCCACACTTTTTTTTCTTTTCATTTCTCGGTTTTTTTTAATTAACATATTTTATGAAAAAAAAAATTATCTTCTGAGCTTCACTCGCAACTAGATTAAGGTAAGATTTTTCTTTCTTCTTCTTTTTCTTGTTTTTTTTTTGTGTTTTTTGTCATTATATTTGTTTTTATTTTATTTTTATGTTCTTAATAATTGTATAAATGTTGTTGTATAATTATTTTTTCAAGTGAGATCAATTTTTAGTTGATTTATTTTTAGGATTTTTAAGTAGATTTTAATTATTTAATTATATTTTTTGTTTTTTTATATAGATTTTTTAAAAATATTTCAAATAATCACCAACAAAATTACATACGGTATTTTTATCGATTAATACCAACGAAATGAAGCGGGTAAAAGTTTTTCTTAGCATGATTTTCTCGTTACTAAATTCGTCGGTAATAATATTGTTTTTATTATTGACGGACGTACCAATAGAAAAAAATTACCGATAAAATATTTACCAACGGAGCATTTTCATCTATAATCCTGTTGGTAAATTAATTACCAATGGATTGATAGTGTAAATACCAATAAAAAAATTATGTCAATAAATATAAAAATTATATAGTGAACTTTAAAAAATGTTAATAACTAACTAAAAAACTATGAAAAAATAAGGGTATAGGAGAAAAATCATATTTGAAAAAAACAAAACTGGATCTCGTCCGAGTTCGGCCTGGTCGCCTAGGTCATGGGTCGACCAGGTTTTGCCGAGTTGTGCCAACTGGTCTTTTAACAAACTCGGACCGATCCAGCCATTAGTCGACCTATCAGGGCTGTCTGGGTTTAATAATAGTGGCTATGACTAGTTGATGTTCAGAAGGCCTTTAAATTAGGTCTAGAAGATATTTTTGTTGTTTTAATTATTTTTCTAGTTAGTTTTGAATTTTAATTACATTTTTACTTAGGTTTGGATTCTTTTAGTTTGGTTAAATAGATGATGTGTTATTTTTGGCAAATTAATCAATATCCGATCCATGTCAAATGAATTACATTAAAAAGATAAAGATAACCACAGAGAAAATTACATAATTTACGTAACTTTTACAAATCAAGTGAAATATACAGGGCATCTCTTATTTTTAGAAGTTGCCAAGATGGACCCATCTCGGCCAACAGCAACATCACAATTGGCATGCATCCGATGGCGCTTACTATCCCACGTAGACAGCTTAAATCGAATCATGGCCGTTACATCTAATCGAAAAACAACCGCTCCACGCGCACGATCTTTCCTAAATACCCTCCAACGGTCACTATTCACATCCAGGGTGGCCCCCTTCAACACCTTGTACAAAATAGTTGTGTTTTTGGGCTCTTGGTAAAATGAGTCCACTAAGGGTGTAGACCCAATTGCTCGATCTCTATAGTAAACAAAGGCTTCAACCGAATCATAATAATACCCAACTGCTCGGTTTGCGTTCCGGGCAGTGACATTGAAACTTATCTCAGCATTTTCGAACCCGTCAGGTTGATCCAAACCCGGAATATAAAAATTCGAGATAAGGATCCGAGGACGATGTGGGCGTAAACTGAGCCATGTAATGAAGACAGCAATACCACCAATGAATAGAAGGGTTAAAAATATGCCACATATAATCTTGGAGATCCGAGTAGTAAGGCTGTCGCGGACTCGATTAACGTAGTAGCCGGCGGAATGGTGGCGTTTGATGGGTTTGGGTTCCCGTTGATGGTGAGCGGGTAACTGTTGGGTGGTGGACATATTCACTTGGCAAGAAAACGAAGGGGGTTTCGAAAGAATTTTGATGGATGAAGTGTTTGAGGAGTTGGGTTTTGTAGCTTAGCTAGGAATGTTGAAATGGAAGTTAAGGAATGTAAGTATTTGTCTTCGGGAAGGAAAGAATATATTCTTGTCATTGTTTGTTCCATTGGTTTTCGTTTTCTATGTTATTATTACATGTAATTGTAAGAGCTTTATTACTTGATCGTGTCATGTTAGTGTCTGAAAAGTTTGCTTTGCTAGGTGATAATTAATTTCGTGATGGATAAAAGTGAAATGGTAAAAATCTAAGAAGACTCCGAGATTACCAAGTATAAAACCAAAGAATCCCTTGGTTCAATATAAAAAAAGGACAAGAAAGTAGTCGATATGTATGCATTTGGGATAAGTAATCATGTGGTTCAAGCAGATTTATTTGATAGTCCAAAGAGAGTACAAGATGTTGTGGCATAAACTAGTCTTTGGTTTTGTGCAAGAACAAGGTATAAAGGTTCCTCTCCAGGTCTTTTAAGGCATATGGTATATGAAAAGGATAACGACAAAGGATACCTACATATAGTATAAAGGTTCCCCTCCAGTTCATGCGAGGCATATAGTGTATGATCAAAAGGATAACTACATACGCAGTCCTCCAACTTTTTCTAGTTGAATTGCTTCCATTGAGGTATCTCACTTTAAAAATTTCTAACAAAATATCGTAAATTATTTGACCGATGCTCTTTTATGGTATTTTGATATTAGCTACATTGTAATATTAAATTATATTTTTTTAAAAAATAAAGTTTAGTTTTTTTACAAGCATTAAAAAAAAAAAAACCCTGCAATTTTAAGGTATTAATATATAGAAAATTAAAGTAGGAATATTACTAAAATGAATTAGAAATAGGTACTTGTACTAAAACTATAGAGGAATGAAAATGAAAGAGAAGAACATGAACTTGGATGAGTGATTTCTAAATGGGATAGAAATTTTTTTTGTTCATATTTTCAAATTAACTTGCATGCCGAATGGAACTTCGGATCAACTTGTATATCAAAGGAAACAAAAATGTCTTTTCCAAGTGAAAAAAAGGGTAAAAATCTTTAGCACAATGAGCTTTGCGCCTTTCCATATTCCTATGAAAAGTGAAACGGTTCAATTTTAACCTCAAATCATAAACCCTGAGTCATAATGGCCGCTAGATGGCCATATAGCCCAATGAGTACTTGTATAATGATCGATCTTTGTTTTGGGATATGTGATTTGTACAAATGTTAATTATTTAAACATCGTGATGTCCTAGATTGTTGCTTTTCTAGTGTGTATATTATTATTAAATAATCTTGCGAATGTTTTTATGAGAACAGTAAAACATTTCTTTGAAGAATTAATGGTGCAAATGTGGAATTTTATAAAGGAAAAAAGAAGAAGAAATGTTTATTCTATTGTATCCTTACAACTCAAAATCACACGCTATTATATAATTGAGTATTCCAAAATTATCAAACTCGGTCTACCTTGACCAAATATTTAAATTATAGATTGAACATATTTGTAGCAAGTAGTTATTAAGATAAAATAAGTGTGAGATAAATAAAAATATAAAAAATAAATCATTCTACTAACTAAAATATAATCTTAACTGAATTTTTAGAAATTCTTGATAAGAGCCTGTTTGGAAACTCAATTCAAATCAAGTTTTTTTAAAATTTAATTTTTTTATGTTTTCTAATATTAATTTTTTTTTAATATTTTAAACTATAATCACTATTATATCTTTAAACATAAATAAATATAAATATAGTAATCATCCATGCGGTTCATTTTTTCCTTTCGATTATTTTATTCAGGATTGTGGAGTTCTTAGCCGGTGCATGATAAGTAAATTAACAAAATAGCTAACTGCTTTGATTCAGGCATTATCTTTTTTTATTGTCCATTGACTTGATTTATAATTATTACCTTCCCCGGTATCTTCGCCATGTTTCGCACGCTCTTCCTTAAGAAAACGACCTAGAGCTGGACTTGTACAAGCCTATTAAATATTTTGATTAAGAACATGCAAAGCCAAATCATATATGTTTTTCTGTTGAATCTGGACTGGTGGACAAGGATATCATACCATATCATTGCATTAATTATTGATCGAAATTAACCTTGGTTCAGATAATGCCCTCCATGTTTCTAAGAACATGCATCAAACTTTATTTTATTAAATTGGGTATTTTTAAGCTAGATTATAAATCATTTAGATTTTTTATTTTAAGCAATTCCCTCCAAGTAGTGTTTCTCAGAGAAATTTAATTTCCCTTAACTTCTATTAGATCCGGATTGAAGATGATAAGAACAAACTTCTTTATAAGCCGACAATGAAAAGCTATTTTTTTAATCTATGCCTTGTTATTTATTTTAATATTTCAAGTGACATAAATTGGACCCCAGAGATTAGTTACACTGTACAAAAAGCTACATGTGATGTTGAATGACTGGGATTTGATGCTAACGGGACAGCTACTGTAGATTCAGAGATCCAAATTAGAATATCAAAACATGTTCCAGTGGTTAGGTTTGAGATAAATGAATTGGATCGAGGCTTCGGAGATGTTAACAGCCTAACTAGTTAAGGCCACGTATATCCTGAAATATAATTTTTTTAAAATTATTTTCTAAATTTTTTTGTGTTTATTTACTATTAAAAAAGTTTATCAATGAAAAATATTTTCCGGTCAACGAAAAATACTTTTTAGTCAAAGAAAAATTTGGTTTGATTTTTAGGAAAATGTTTTCTCTTTTATCTGTATTTATTTTCCGGAAAGTGGTTTCCGGAAAATCACTTTCCAAACTTTCTTGTATTTATTTGCCATTAAAAAAGTTGGTCAACGGAAAATACTTTTCAGTAAAAGAAAAATTTGGCTTGGTTTTCAGGAAAGTATTTTCCTGAAAAATTTAGGGGGAAAACATTTTCCGGAAGTTGTGAAAAATTTAGAAATATCATTATTTGCTGATTATATCAAATTTAATCCTCAATATTTTGATTGATATAAATATTTTGTTTTGAATATTTATTTTTCAATTTCATCTCTTAAAATTTTATTTTTATATTAACTTTAATCCTTATTTTTATAATTGTTATTTTCTTTTTCTTTATCATTTTTTTATTGAAATTTTTTATCTATCAAATTTGGTTCTCATTCTCTTGATTGTTACTTATTTTATTTGAAATAATTTATGAAATGTTGATTATTATTCTTTTAATTTCTTCATCTTTATTTTTTTTAAAATTTTTAGATTTAATCTCTATTATTTTGATTATTATTTATTTTATTTGAGATAATTTATGAAATTATATTTTTTTTTTCAATTTCATTCTCATTCAACTTTTTAATTTGTAAGATTTGTTCCTCATTATTTTAATAAACTTGAAAAAAATAAAATATTAATAAGTTATTTTTTAGTTCATTTTTCATGATATAACCAAACACTGGAAAATATTTTACAACTTATTTTTCATTACACTACCAAATATTGAAAAATACTTTCTCAGAATTTACTTTTCCCGGAATTTACTTTCCAAAAACATACTAGTTTTCAGCAAGCAAACAAACAGGAACTAAAGTAGGATCAAGCTTATGGATTTACATTTTCATGACCCAAAATAGGCATTGTCCCATCTGAAATGGAATCTTAACTACTGCCCAGCACTGCCAAGGTGAAAACCTGCAAGTGAGGGTCACCTGTAACCAGGCATAGTTTGTCACAACATTTGACTATGTCATGCACACTTGCCCAATGTACCCATGGTTCGCCCATTGATTGCTATTTATAAAATTAATACATATGGATTAAAATTGATTGATTAGTTGATGTATAGTATTACTTGTTATATTAAAAAACAAAAACAAAAATGATATGGTCATTTAATTTAATGAACCAAATGATCAAGAGCTCTTTTATATATATCTCATGTTAGTTTTGAAATCTAATTTGTAGAAACTATATATAAAAAATACTCTAATTATTCTATAGTTCAATTGTTTTTATACTTATCACGAATTTACATTACAGAATTTGTTGGGCAACAAAACAATTAAGATCAACTATATAGTTTAGTCTATTTTACATTAAAATATAAAATATTACAAATTATAATTTTTAAAGATATATAAAAAAATAAATATAAAGTTAATTAACTTATAGGATGGTCAGGATAATTTTCCCAAATAATTAAATCCCACAATAATATTGCTTACACAAAAATTAATTCTAGTGATAATAACGTCATGATGTAAAGAGTGTAATACTTCATATTAGATGTACAGTCAACTTGTTTTGCAAGTCCATTTTGTGCTCCAAAAGAGGATAAAAACAGTTGTTATCACCAATAGAAATTGGTAGCCCATAATTAATTTTTCGTTTCCTGTTCTCACACATTGAATTCACTTAAGAAGGTGAGAGCAAGTCAACTAATTTAACTAGAACTTTGCTTGAATTTCCAAGCCAGTATTGAGATTTAACCCATGCAGAAAGGTAAACAAAAAAATAAAAATACGAAAAACACCAAAGTTACTATTTAGTGATATTTGAACCACTTTTTATTATTGATGGACTAATGTAACGGATTTCCACACTTTAAACAATTAAGCAAATCTTCAAGGAAAAAAGAAAAGAATTCTTAAACAGGTACGTGCAAGCCATACAAATCTTTCCATGCAAAAATAAAAAATAAAATTTTATTCCATAATGACACTGAACTTTAACTAGTTAACCTTGCTGCAAACTTTCCTGATTTCACCAGCTTTACCGGTTAGAACTCAACCCTGCCCATATTTATCATGGAAACACCAAAGTCTTTGAAGAATGTGGATCATAGGTCGCAGCAGATTGAAGTTTAATAAGCTTTTGTCTCACTGTTGTCAAGGAGAGCTGCATCAGACTGGAAAAGCCCCTTCTTTTAGCTACGAGCGTGTATAATAGCGTTATCGAATGTCCTGACACTTCCAGGATCCATCTCTACTAGCGTAGTTTGATCTCCTACCTTGCATCTGCTCTTCAGTTTTTCTATGTATTCCGAGTCCAATGTGGGATCGGTGCCATTCTTTCCGGTGGAGTTGTAAAGCCGAGAGCTGAATGAAGAGCAATGAGAAGTGCCAATGGTGTGCCCACCTTTGTGACAGAACAGAATAATTAGTTTACTTCTACAATTCTTTTTACAAGACTCTCTCAAAGAACATGAAGTGAAATGCTAAGTACCTGAAAGCACTACGAGGTCCTTCACGCTTAGACCCTTCGAACGAAACATTGATATCAATTGAGAAATGTTTGAAAAATGGTGGCAGGTTTGTCAAGGGCTCTGAAAAATTGGACACCCTTCCATCCCTTCTTCCAGTTTCAACCTCCCAGAAAGGTCCCATAGTCTGATAGGATAAATTATTATAATTAAAACCTTCTGTTCCTAAGATTTTTCTTACAAAAGAAATATATATTAACTTGAAAGAAATTTCTTACCGCAACCGTGACATCCCTAGCCACAATGGCCAGATGTCCGCACAGGAAACTGCTCCAGGACACTCCTTTTCTAATGCAGTCTTGACTCTGTCAATAATTTGATATCCTCTAAGGCTTAAATTTGGAGGTGAATCCTTTTCAGCTTGGCCAGTACTGGAGTTCAAAAGCACTGAGCCTTCACACCCTGTAGAATATATAATTAGCTAGTCATTAAGCATTGTACATGAATTCAGCAAAAAAAAAAAGAGCTTAAAACTGTTTCAGGATTTTCATATGATCAGAGATGGATTAAAGGCACATACCCTAACAAAGCAGTCATGAAAGTGCATCCTCAACAAAGGACCACTAAGGCTAGGAGCTACTTTCATCACTTGATCCATAACCTCTTTCACAATAGCCTCAGCTTTTGGACATGTATCCTTGTAAAACCCTACCTTCAATTGCGCATTTGCTGAGTTAAAGACAAATACCATGAAAATGATTTGAAGAAAGATTAGACATGGGGAAAGCTTTGAACTAGCCATGTCAAGGTAACAATGTCAATGTTTTGAACCTCGATATCTTAGTGAGAACTCAATGAAACATGCCAACTCTTTTATACTAGCCTCGACATACTGTTTGTATCATGGGAAGAGCTGTCATTACAAGATGTTTGATCTGCTATTCCCTTAAGAAAGTTAATTAATAATATGGTTTGCTTTTGTTATTTAAATTATGTGCGTGGTGGTGCATATTCATATCCTAATTTTCTGTTGACTTAATTATTATAAGATTATGATGGCTCCATTTGCATAATATAAAGATGAAGCTGCAGGAAATGATCTGTGACAGCACAGTAGAGCAGGAATGCTTCATGTGACTGCTCATTGGATCCATATTATAAAACAAAGCAACTAAGCAATACACAATCAAATTTGAGCAATTCAAGGGGATGAAGGAATAGTTGAACGTAAGGTAGGCGGTAAGATGTCCATTCTACCGATCAATTACTAGCTAGCTGGATTGGAAATTTAACTCTGCTTGATAAAAATGAACATATAATTGAATTTAAAAAATCTCGGTTGGTTGTCGACACGATGGCTGCTTCTCTCAATGCCACTTGAACTAATTAAGATTCTAACAAAGTCAGATGTCTAGTGATCACAACGTCGTCAGACATGGCAGTCATCATGCTGACAAACTGCTGAATAAATTTTGATGTTAAGACATTTTCAAGCTTAAATTCCAAGTTTGTCTTTAGGATAGAATTTGGTTAAATCCTTTCTTATCATTTTTTTTTTATCCGAAATCAACTTTTTTATCTTGATGCCCTGCAGCATGCCAAGGAGTTTGTGTGATGAGGAAGTACTTCAGCAAATATTCTACTTCTGATCATATATAGAATTCAACTTGTCTATATCATAATCGTCTTGGCTTGCGAGAATATTGATCCACAAAAGTTTTTTAAGGAAATTATTGGTCTAATGTTATTTAAACTTTCATATAAAAAATGTATTAAAAATATTAAAAAATTATTTTCAATATCTCATTCAATAATTTAAATTTTTTAATTATAAGTAGTACTTTTTCAAGTAACCTTCAAAAATCAAAATTATTAATGTGATTTAGAATTGTAACAGTACAGACTAAGAATTTATTTTCTTCTACTTTTGTGTTTGTTGTGGAGTACCATTCTTTACAATAAAAAAAACACAAAAACAAAATAATATTTTTATATTTTTGCTATTATATTTTTTGTTTTTAGTGGTGGATCCCATTGTCGCACCCGACATCGCGGCGGCCTTAAAAATTTTATTTTTAAATCTTTAGAAAGAACGGATTTCTGGCATCCTGTTCTTTGATGGGAATATTCTTGTTTAAGGAGTCGCCACCTAGTATTATGGTCACTAGGAACCCTAACTGGTCAACAGAGATTCTATGGTTCGGGACTGGTTACGTAAAAGGGAAGATATTATCACCCCTTAAACGTCCTGCCTGAGGCAGGCTGCATTGCTAGTTTCGTCTTAAATTGCTAAATGTTTATTAGTTTACGTTATGATAATTTGCTTATAATATTCCTGACTCTGGCGGCAGTGAATATTTAACTACGAATATTTCCAACTCTGGCGTTGGTAAATATTACGCAGCTATAAAAAAACAAAACAAATTTAAATATATATATTTTTTATTTATTCTTGACTCTGGCGTCAGTGAATAAACAAATAAAATAAATTTATTTTTACGCATGCGCATTTGTTTTTTTGTTAAATAAAAATAAAATACAATGAATAATATAAATTTAAACCGGTATTTTTATTCCTGACTCTGACGTCAGTGAATAAACCAATGAATTTATATTATTTTTTTCTTGCTAAATAAAAATAAAATACAATGAATAATATAAATTTAAACCGGTATTTTTATTCCTGACTCTGGCGTCAGTGAATAAACCAATAAATTTATATTATTATTATTATTTTTATGCATACATATTTTTTTTTATTTTTTCTGCTTTTTTTTTTATTTTTTTTTTGACTGGGCTGGGCCCAGCTCAGCCCACATGGGCTGGGCTAAGCCCAGCCAGCCCGGCCCGGCCACTGGCCCAAGCCAGTGGCCTGACCGGGCAAAAATCAACCAGAAGCACGCGTGCTGTGTACTGTGCAAAGGTAATTAAAATTACCTTCGCACAGTAACAACCTTATTTGATCTGCGAAAGCGAAAGAGAATTCAATGAAAACTAAAGAAAGCTTACCTGCTCTGCTGGAGTGCTGCTGTTTTGGGCGAAGATCTGTGAAGGCGTTCCTCCTAGCGAAACTGGAATTCCTTCTACCCTTTGCTTTCCTGCCCTCTGCTTCTTCTTCTCTCGGTAGTTCGTATCCCCTCTACTTCTAGTTGTCCGTTCGTTCTCCCCTGTGTTTTTTCGTTCTCTATGTGCTGCGTGTGTTCGGTTCTCGGTGTTTCCCTGGTTCTCTTTTTGTTCACGTTATCTCCTCTGCTTTTCCTTTTTTCGTATATGTCTGTCCGCTCTCTCTCGGTCTGTTTTTTTCTTTTTCGTCTTGCTCTCACATGCTCTGTCTTTCTTCGGTTCTTGGCTCTGTTTTGGGTTGATTTTTTTGTGCAGGGATGAAGATGATGGCAGGTTGATCTATGATTCCTTTCTACTTTTCTCCCCTTCTCTCTGTGTATTTTTTTTTGTGTTTATGCTCTGTTTTGCTCCTGTTTCTGGGTTTATTTCCCCCTTTGTTCCTGGGTTTTTTCTTTGTGTTTTGCTTGCGTTCCCCTCTGGTTCTGGGTTTTCCTTCTGCCCCCCTCCTCCCCTGCTTGCGTTTGGTTTCCTCTTCTTATAGCCCCATCAAACCCATCTTTGCAGGACTTTTATTCAAATCATGAGAGGGATCGTGGTCCACGATCAGATCAAGTTTGTTGCAGATCTTCAGCCTACTGAACCGGGATGGAGAAGACGAACGCAGCTGTTCCCAGCAACGGCGCTGTTTTCAAACAGCCATGGACATTTTCAATTTGACCCCTGAACCTTGGAAATTTCTCAATTGGACCCCTAAGCAAATAAAAAATTTCTTTTAATTTTGCCCCTTTTTGATTAATTTCAATTAAATCCCTAAATTGGTATACTATTTACAAAACAGTCCTTAATTCCTGGATTATTCAATTTGGACCTTAATTAATTCTTTTAATTTTGCCCCTTTTGGATAAATTTCAATTAAGTCCCTGAATTTATTTAATTAATTAAATCAAAGTTTAATTAAGTCCACAAACTTATTAATTCTTATAATTTCATTAATTAAAATAATCCAAATTTTAAGTAAATTTTCAAACTTATTAATTCTTTAATTTCTGACCAATTTATTCTCAAATCTGATAATTTTATCCCTAAACTTCAAGATTTGTTGTCTTAACCCAATTGTCAACTATATTTAATTTTTATTATTTGTTCAAAAATTTGGTTATGACACCCATCACTAAAAACAAACGCAACATAAAAAAAAAATACAAAGTTAATACATATAAAATTTTTAAATAATTTAAATTTTTTAATTATAAATAGTATATTTTTTCAAATAACCTTCAAAAATTAATATTATTAATGTGATCTAGAATTGAAATAGTACAGACTAAGAGTGTATTTTCTTCTACTTTTATGTTTGTTGGAGTACAACTCTTCATAGTTTAAAAAAAAAAAACATAAATACAAAAATAATATTTTTATATTTTTTCTATTATATTTTTTGTTTTTAGTGGTGGATTTCATTGACAGATTTTTCTGTTTTTAATTCTTTATTTATATGAATAAGGAAATATATATAGCAGATTGTTACTATAACATAAATTTCCAATTATGGCTATACATTTATGGGCTTAATTCGCTAATGAATATATTGTTGATTTTCCTCATTTAATTTTATAGAGGACAACTCATGTCAACACCCACCACTACAAACAAATGCAACAAAAAAAAATACAAAGTTAGTTCATATAATTTTTTTAAAGATTATACATATAGGCATCTAATCTCTAAACTTCTTTCTTATAATAAGTGAGACCAAGTCTACATTATGAGATAGTCATCTTTTGAAAGCCACCACACGGAAAATTGCTATTAATAGCTTGCTAGCTTGGTGGTGGGTTCAATGTAGCAAATTTTTTTATTTTTTTTTCAAATGAATGGACATGCATTTAAATTCATCCAACTTGAAGAGTATATTCTTTAAGTATCGTACTTGCTAACGTTTGTAGATACATATATTGAAATTAAATATTCATTTATATGATTTTAAAACATAACCCAAATTGTTTAGAATTTTAGATTCTCTTAGTTGCTTGAACCAAACTCCATTGTATGCATTTAATTAAAATCGTCTTGTGTATATCTTGTCTGTTAATATAAATATTTTTATAACTTTGAGCTATTTACTTTTAATTTAATTTTTAGAGAGGTTAAAAATTAGATATTAAAAAATCAAGATTGATTTTGGTTAAAGATATAATTTATTAACTTGTAGAAAAACCAAGAACTATTGTATACTTTTGCTTTTTTTCCCTAATTTTCAGTTGGAAACAGATCAACGAAATATTTTTAGTTCTTTTTATTTTAAATTTTAAATAAATTTGGCTTTTAAAAAAAAAAAATAGAGTTTGTGTTTGTTTGGAACTTTGAAACTCTCCAATATAAATAAGTACCTTACAAGATAAAAAAATAGATAAATTTTTCTTATACAAAACTTTAAGCTTACACTTGAGCCTCTTGCTTTCAAACCCACAGAAACATAACATTACCTCGTGATACCTTCACCAATTGTGATCTTGCCGACACAAGAACAAATCATCCCCTTTTCAAGAAACAAATACTAGGAAGTTCTAAGATTTCAAAAGCAAATCATTTTAAACTCATATAAAAACAATTTTTATTTTAAAATACAAGATCAAGATTTCAAAATTCATTATGGATAAAGATTTCTTCACTAAAACCAAGCAGAAAAAAAAGAAAGAAAGAAAGAGGGGTTTATTAAAGCTATTGTTTGTCTGAATCATTGGCAAAACACACTTAGTGGTAATGGTTAAAAAAAAAAGGAATGTTGTATGTAAAAGGTGATTTGATCCTTTCAAGGTAATAGTAAAATAAAAGAGAATACTTCCGGTATTGAAACAAGAGAGCATTGTTGTTTACAAAAGGCAATTTAAATCTTTCAAGACAGTAAGTGACATTGAATGTTTTTAACAGTGAGACAATGAAGTAATTAATGAATAATCCTTTCAAATTGATCAACGAGACAAAGAATTTCTAATAAGCAAATGGATCACGATAGGTACTATAAAGGCTGAGATGTGTAAAATTTAAAAAGTTCTGGAAAAAAAATTAAATGGGCCAACTCGAATGGGTTAGAAGTCAAACGACCAAGAGGACTAAAATAAAAAATAGCAAGACCTCACCAATCAAGCAATAAAGAGATTGAGAAACAATAAGGGCCTATATTTCAAATTAGATAAGGATGCATGCATGTCATCTAACTCTAAAAAATAGAACAGTGTGTTTTGCAAAAACATTATAAGAAAAATCAATGTTGGGATCCATCAAAAGGAAGGTCATCTCAAAATGGCCAAAAATTGAAAATACTTCTGGAAAGTTTTACTTTTGATAAATGTTTTTTTCATGAACGGGTAGGTAACTTGAAAAATAAGATCAATTCTGAAAAATCTTTGTATTTTTTATCTTGACAGATTGCCCAGGAGAATTAGACTACTTTTAAAAAATCTTCATATTTTTCACCAACTGGCATGTTGTCTGGAATAAATAAACCACTTTAAAAAAATCTTTGTATTTTTCACCAATGGATAGGTTATCTAAAACAATTAGACCACTTTTGAAAAATCTTCATATTTTTAACCAACTGGCAGGTTGCCTAAAAGAATTATACCACTTTTTAAAAACTCTTCGTATTTTTCACCAACGGGCATGTCGCATGAAATAATTAAACCGATTTCAAAATATCTTTGAAACTTTCATCAATTGGTAGGTTGTCTGAAATAATTAGATCACTTAAAAACAAAAACAAAAAAGAAATGAAGAGCTTTCATGCTTATTTTCTTTACAAACTTACTAAACAAAGCCAAAATAAAATAAAATTTTCAATGCCTTTGCACCGTTAGTATTGTAAAAATGAGGCATCAGTTATTTCCCCCATATGTTGACCTATTTTCTTTTAATTTAATTTTCAAAGAGGTTGAAAATTAGTTATTAAAAGATTTGAGATTGATTTCGGTTAAAGGTGTGATTTGTCAACATGTAGAAAAACCAGAAATTATTGTGTTCTTTTGGCCTTTCCCCCTTGATCTTTAGTTGGAAAGAGATCGTCAGAATATTTTCAGTTCCTTTAATTTTAAATTTTAAACAAATTTAATTTTTTAAAAAGAGATTGATGGAGTTTGTGTTTGTTTGGAACTTTGAAACTCTCTACTGTAAATACATACCTCACATGAAAAAAAAAAGGTCGGGGGAAGCAAATCAAAGATTTCTAGGGAGCAGATTAAAAAAAAATTCAGCATAGGAAAAGCAAATAAAAAATAAAACAAAACAAAACACATAGAAAATTTCTCCTCTTCTAAAAAAGAAAACCATATTTTCATTTCCCCAACACTGTGCATAACCTTTCACCAGTGTTAACCCCACTATAATTCAGCCTCCATCGTTTCCCTTCTCAGCCTCAACCATCTCCACCGTAGCAAAACCAGTGATAGCAAACCATCCATCACAGCTTCTTCTTCACAACATAATACCCCTCATAATATTTAGAAAGCCAAACTAGAACCCCCCTCCCCTCCCCTCCCCTCCCCTCTCTCTTAGTTTCTCCCATCATAGCCTCTCGACACCACTCACAAGAACTAGAAAATTGTGAGAAATAGAAAATTGATAATACACACAGTTATTAAACTAGGTCCGGAAGTGATCTGATCAAAGAGTCAAGTCACATGGGTTAATCTATGTAAACTAAGAAAAATAAAAATATATATATTTAAAGTTTTAATATCCCACATAAAAAAATTAAAAAACAATTTATATAAATATGTGTGTGTAAATAATAAAATTTAAGATATTATTTCATGCAGTACATAACGCACATCATCTTGGATATCAAAAAGGTGCTCGTGGTTTATAAAGCCTGCCGTGGTAGCCAAGACTAATACAGAGATCCTAACGGAAACATTTCGGTAAGATAATATTTTATCTGCTTGGTATTTATTTATTAAGATTAATAATTCATATGTGTTTTTTTAATATATTTTTATGTACTTCGTATTTAGTGAAATCAATTCATGTATGATTCTTGATTTATTCAACCAGTGGTTTAATTTTAATGGTTTCGCACTCTGCATCCCTAATTCCACCCCGGCTTCCCCCTTTCTTTTCCCGAGGATAACATCTCCGAAAAAGGCATAGATGTCAGGTGTCCGATAATTAAAGGATGAATATCATGTGTTAGCATACTCTCAAATACACTCATACGCTCTCATGTAATAACTAGATCTAGTTGTGGCATAGAATTAAAGTGATCTGTTACAATAGTTTTGCCCTTTTTTATATTTAATTTATTGTTTGTCCTCCTCCACCAGGTACTTCCTGCACAACAAACTCAAAGCTCCAGCAACAACAACCACCACACTCGACAGCAGCAGAGCAAGTCGCAGCCTCCACCGTGATCCTCCAGTTCCAGCATTTCGTCTTCTCCTGTTCCAGCTACAGCAACGTGAAAGCCAGTGACAACGTCCAGCCTCTCCACGCTGGCAGCTCCTCCACACCAGCAACAACATTGCACCAGCAGTGACCTCTTGACAGACCGTCCTCCTCCAGCAGCTGCAAAGGTGGTTCTTCCCAGTTACAGCAGCATTAGAGTTTCATCATCCCAGGAGCAGCAACATCAGCTTGCTCCAGCAGTGGCGCAGTCGCCAGCACCGCAGCGTGCATCTTCTCTGAATAGCAGTGTCAGCCGCCAGCTCTTAATTCCTCCACCAGCAAGCTATCAACCCCAAGCATGGTAACTTCTTCTCCCCCTTCCTCCCTCATAAAACTACAGGCATTAGGGTCCTGTGCATGAAAATACACGGAGAATTAATTAATTACCCGATGGCAATGATTCTTGCCAGAAATCTTCCACCACTAGGTTGTGCTAGGGGTTAAAAAAAGAAAAAAAAGTTGGGTGTATTTTAGCCTAGCCCACACAATTGTTGTTAGATCCAACTCCACTAACAAAATAAATACAAGCTGTTGGGCCGTTTGTAAATTCAACTAAACTGGGTTGAGTTTGAGCCTGGAACCAATAAATTTAGCCTTTAGACTGGGTGTTTTGCAAACACATCTCATCTTTTTAAAATCATGGGTCCTTTTTTAAATTATTTATGGATCCTTTGTATTTTTTAAATATTTTATTTAATATTTGAATTGTAAATTTATACTATAAGATGTTGACCCAATATTAAATATATCTATTTTTTTAAAAAATTTTCAGAAAATCATAAAAATAAAACTCTCTTATAAAAAGATACAAAAATATTTTTTGTATTTATGCACATACGGCCGAGTCTCATAAAAATACCAAGATCATGTTTTTGCTATAAAAATATAAAAAAACAAATATGTTGTGTTTTAGAATTTTCTACAAAATACATATTTGCATGCATTTTGCATTTAATAATTAGTTTATTAAATTCATGAGAATTTAATCAATATTTCAATAACTCATAAAATGTTAATTCATTAGAATTAATTATCAATATTTTGATATAAATATTGGACCTACAAGTAGATTGGTATTTAAATATTAAGAAGTGACTAGAAAAATCTTAAAATTATTATGAATAAATATCCACCAATTTTAATTGAGAATATTTTTCATAACAACACACAAGTTGTGAAAAACTCTTCCATCTTCTAGGATAGGTGAACCTTGCCAAGGCACCTACATGGATCCTTTAATTCTATAAGAATTCATTGGGGTACACAAGCCTATAATGAATTTTAAAAAACTAGATTTATTCGCGTGATTAAATTCTCATCCTAAGATATAGACAGACCACAAGTTAGGATTTCATCAAAATCTTTCAACCACATTCAGATCATATAATACAGTTTACTTCAAGTAAGATGCGCTAGAGATACTAATACATTCTCTAATAACAAATAGTCTCTTATATTTAAAATCTCTGATAAAACTAGTACACTTAGGTTTTATTAGCGGTCTCTAAACTTGTATTGAATCTGGTAAAAGATTTCTGAAGGCTTTTATATGATAGAGGTTGATAATGTGATAACATTGGGAGTTTTAGTTGCTCAGCGTGATGATGTTCTGGCCTATGTCAACTTGTATTATCAAGTGAGGCTAGTTAGATTTTCTGATTTTCCAACTGGCGATGTCAAATTCCTCTAAGCAATGGTTCAAATGGAAATGAAGGTTGAAACTTTGTAATTGAAATTTCTTCCTTTTCATGGATTTGTAGAGGAAAGAGCCATGCAAGATGTGTCAGGCTCTGCTCCTCCTATTTGGATGTTTTTTGGTGAGGAGAATGACTTTTTGTACAGAGATTTTTTTGTTGTCTCATGCACAGAACGGTGGACCACTTTGCATAGCAAGGGGTGGAAGGTTTTATGTAGCCTTCTCAAGAGATCAACTACAAAACGTTTATGTTCAGCATCAGATGAGGAAACAGAGCCAGACGTTTTGGGATTTGTTATTGAAAGGAGCTTGCATATCTGTTGCAAGTTCGTCAACCAAAATGCCCTAGATGTAATGTCAGCCTTGTGGAAATTATATCCGAAGAGGCTGGAGTTTCAAGGGAAACAGCTGTTTTGCAGCTTAGGAGATTGGAAAAGGATGGCAGATACCATGTTGAAGCATGGTCCTGATCTCTGCCGGGTTCTTGCATTATGGGACAATTCCATAGGAGGGAAGAAAACTAGCTTCTAGCTTGTTGTAAAGGTACTGGAATTTTAAAAATTGATTGACAATTGCGCAAGTTATATCCTGTTCGATTTAGTAACAATAACAGGAATACAGTATATGATCGTTAACATTAATTTATCTAGCAGCTTTGCTTCCCAGAAGAGATCTTGGAAAGTCTGCGCGAGCCAATATCTATAAAAATAATATTTTCAACATGTAATGTGTTCGTTCATTGCAGGAAATTTTTTTTTCAAAAAATAATCTTTATAAACAAGTCATTTTATTAAATTTTGACTTTAAAAGCCCCATCTCTGACATAGAAGCCTCCATATTGGTGTGTAGCATCATTTCTTTCTTCCAACCGCTTATTTCCATTCAAAATAACTTTTCTTCGAAGGAAAAATTATCTTCTTGCACGTCAATATGGGGCATACTTTTATTTTTATTTTAAGAACTTTAGCAATTTATAAAAACATATCACATAAGGACATTTTGCTTAGAAAAACATTCCAATCTAATATGTTCTTAAACTATAACACGTGTTTTGGAAATTAATATTAATTTGTCACCTTCGATAACGTCTTGTGTCCTATTTTTATTTATTTGTTTGTTTGTTTTTGTCTCAAGCTCATGCTCATTCAATTGAGATTCGATATTTAGCTACCCAGTTGGCCTCATTTCTAATTCGAAATCTGGATGGATGAGTTACGGTTGGTTCAGATTCCATGTCTATCTACATGGAGAAGAAGATTTTCTTTCTTTCTGTCACATAACAATTAATCCACAGCTCTTTGTGAGCATTTTGGCCTTTCTTAGGATAAAAAGGCATTTGACTTCATCTTCATAAATTTGTTTTCCTTTATTGCCATGGCGAAGGGTTAGGTACAGAGGCTGCCATACCCCAGCTAGCACGCTTGCACAAGTCTCTTGTTGGTTTCTCCTCCCAGGCAAAAGTCATATTGAAAAATGCATGCACATCTTTCCCTTTCACTGTTTTTGGTGAATTTCGCTTTAAGCTTGCGACTTTACAGAATTCTTTTACGAAAAATTGAAGGGAAAAAAAAAAAACAATAATGAAATCCCTAATTTGACTTTTTGACTGAGAATTCACGTTTAGTTTTACCTTTCATTTTATTTCACAAAAGTTATACCAAAGACGGGTTTGATATTTGAATATTATTTATATTAATGAGTTATAATTGGTTATGAAAACATGTAAATCAAAAAATGTCTTGGATTGGGTTTAATTTAATTACAAGAATAAATATTAATTACCTACTTCAGATTATAATTTTTTTATATATATATTGTTGTTAATATAAATGTATATGTGTTAATAAAAAAATAAAAATGGAAGAAAACAAAAGGAATTAATTCAAATTAACCTCATATTTTATTAAAATTCTTTTTAAAAAAATCTAAAAATGTGTTACTAAATGTAGATTTTGATCTTATAAAATAATAACCCAATGATGGCTTTACATTGAGAGTTTTTAAAAAAAATGGTTGAAGCAGACAAAATAACGAGTAGCTGCACTTACAAAATAAATCGGTTTGGTAAACTGATTATGGAAGTACAAATTAAAAAGTAGTTGATAATAGTTATTTCACCATGCTTTCTTGCAGGCGGGATAATTTTTTTTTTTTGACAAAATAACATTATGCAAGTTTTTTAAATGTTTTCTTACAACCAAAATTGTAATTATAAATGTCTATACATTTATTTAATTAAATAAATTAAGAATCATTTATGTTAATAAATACAAAAAAAACAATATTAACGTATCTATTTGACTCGTCTAATTACAACTTGAATAATTTTTTTAATGCAAATAAATTAATGAGTAGGTGTTATTAATATCTGTTTTAAGTGAAAAATATAATTATAAATTAAAAAGTAAATGTTTATATATAATAAAATATAATTAAGATCATATTCATTAATAAAAACATATAATGTTGCGATAGTATACTAAGTTTAAAAAAAAAAGTGTGAAGAAAAAATAATTATAAAAGAATGGCATAAATAAATCAAGTATAGAGCGATAAATATTTCAAGTATAAAGAATAAAACATAATATTTTTTCAAAAAAAAATATAAATAAAAAAAGGAAAAGCTAAAAGAATATTAAAAAAACAAAGATAAGGAAAAAAAGGGTGATAAATATGTGTAATGTAAAATGATAAAAATTACCAATTATAAAGAAAAAATATATTTTATAATAAAAAAACACAAAAATTATATATCTGTCACTGCTATTTATCCATTACAATAAAAAAAATTAAAGAAAATTATAATTGTCATTTTTACATTAAAAAATGATTTCTTTTTATAATAATAAAAATAATCCACGCACGCAATAATTACTCGATGGAAATGGCTACCCAATGTCCAACCAACAACAACATTTGGATGCAACAAATATGATATGAAACTACCAGATCATGTTTATGCTTGTTGTTGCCTGTTTTACTTTTGAGTGGAGGCTATAATGATACCTGCCAGATCATGCATCCCTCTCCAGACTTTCTGTGCCTTGTGTACCACGTAACATGGAAAAAAAATACAAAGGGAGGCTGGTCTAACAGTAACTTTAAGAGAATGTGAAGAGCTTGTGTCTATCGGTAATGATGACAACATCATTGGTTAGACATGATGGGATTTCCAACCACCAAAATGTGGGCACCACATAGGATCACTACATGTGTCGGCATTATTATAATCTAATTAAACATTATTAACTCTTCAAACTGAATTTGGAAGTGAAATAGCCCAAAAATCGGATTGCGTATAAAGCTTTTGTTTTTTGTTTTTTTTTTGTTTTTTTTTTAAATAAAATTTTTAATTTTTTAATTTTAAATTAATATTTTTTTCTGTTTTTAAATCATTTTAATACACTAATTTAAAAAATAAAATCATTTCAAGCTTTTTTTAATAAAAAATAAAGCTATAAAACAAAGTTATTCTTGTACTCTTTAATGAGCTCGTCTGAGCTAGGTTTAATATTAATGAGTCATTAAATTAATCAGTCAATTAGCAGTGTCTTATAATACGAGCTAAACAACACAAGAATATAATTTGAAAAATATTGGTATATGTATTTAGATTTTGTTTATAATAAGTAGTATTTTTTTAATTAATTTATGTTAATTGATATTAAGTATTTTTTTCTTGAATATTCCCAAGAACAGATCCTTTATATTAGTTTGGTATAGTAAGAGAAGTTTAATGTTTTTTTAATACCGAGTCCAAAATTTAAAACAAGAAAGACGATGAATAGATATTTAAAATCTTTCTACATTATTTTAAAAAATCGCAATTTGAAGGGAGGCCACATATAATAATAATTGCACCGGCGAAGAATGAATACGGTTGGCTTGAAGTGAACTTAACGCCTGCTGCTTCCATCGAAAGTAAGCCACCCAAAAGTTCAAAGTAATCATGCTACAATACGGAAACCAACATAGACCAGGAAACGGGGAGATGTACATATGCTATGAGCATTCATAATTAACAACTTTCTTTGACTTTTTCCATGGCTAATTAACCATAACTCCTCCAGTTAATAGTTAATAATGGATACCAGCCTGTCACCCGTGGTGACTTATCTGTTTACTGTACTTGCAGGATGTTTAAGATTAATTGTGGTGCGCGCAAGCTGACCCGGACACCCAGAATCATCAAAAAATAATAATAATAATAATGGATACTCACACACTTGAGGGTCTAGCCCATTGGTCAACTGCAAAGCTTGTCTTTGTAAATGTCCTGGGTTCGATTCTCAAGAGTACCAGTCTGTCACCCCCGCGGTGCCTTACTTGACTACTAGGCTTGCAGGATGTTCAGTAGGCCCTGAGATTAGTTGTGGTGCGCATAAGCTGACCCGGACACCTAGGGTCATAAAAAAAAAGGATACTCATGGATTGTTTTTATATTTTAAAAATATATTTTTTAAATTTTAAATTTTTTTAAATTTTTTTATTTTAAATTAGTATGTTTTTATATTTTCAGATCATTTTAATATCCTAGAATTAAAAAAAATATATTTCAATAAATTTCAAAGCAAAAAATATTTTAAAAAATAATTATTATTATATTTTCAAACACTCTTGTCATATCAACCCTACTTTGAATCTTGTAACTTATTTATATTGATAAAATTAAAGTACCAAAAAAAAGAAATTAATTGAGTTTTTAAACTAATTTTTTTCTCGAATGCATCCAAGAGTATCAAATATTTTAAAACTACTCAAGTTAATAATGAATATTTTTTTCTAATTTTATGCAATAAATTAACTTGTTTTTCACAGAATTTGGCTTGCTAAGACAAAGTTGCGATATGATTTTAAGTGAAAGAACTAAATTGAGAAATGTTTGATGAATAGTGATGAAAATGATAAAGTAAATTGTTTTGAGATTAAATTGATCAAAATCAAGTAACATGTTACAATGGAAATATATAATATTTTTTTAGTATATACCAAGATTATGGTAAGGTTGCTGGTCTCACACTCACATTAAACTATATTTGTATTATTAATATAAATATCTATATGAATTTATATATGTCTCAACTAATTTTAAAATTAATAATTATATAATTATCTGTCATTTAACAATTCTTCAACTGGCATTGTGTGTGCATATATATTGTTTATTTTAGAGAGGTCTCAAGGTAATAATTGATTTATAGTAGATTTGTACATATCAATATTGGATTTTTCCCCTTGCTAGCTAGATTATCTCATGATGGGAAAGGAGAGATGGGCGGGCATTGATTTGATTGACAGTATGTCTGTATTACTTAAGCTGTGATGTAGGTTTTTCGTTTCTTTCTAAGGGGCAGACCACACCCTCTGGATACAACCATGCATGGGATACTCTAGAGAACCAACCTGTTGTACTTTTGCGATTTGGCCTCAGTGCCTGCATATCATCCCTCCTTCCATTTGTAGCACTGTTTTGTTCTGTTTCATTTAATGCATATTCCCTTTGAATGATGATAATTTCCAGAAACAGGGGACCGAAAATTGAAAGAAGGAACAGTTACAAAGGGGTAATTGACCTTCAGCTATGTGGTCACCTCCGTTGTTGGTGGCCATGTTTATAGATGCTACTTCTTCAAGGTAGATTTATTATTATTATTATTATTATTATTATTATTATTATTCGTGTAGGGTTCAAGTAGCTGATACGCATCTTGATTAATCCTCACAAGTTCTGAAGTTAACAATAAAGTAAATCTCTAATGATCATCAATATTAGCAACAACAAAGCTCGAATCTAAGACCACAAGAAAAATAAACCCTTTAATTCTAAACTTTTATCACTGGATCATTTATTAAATGATTGTCAAAGTAAATTATTGGATTGATAAGAAAAAAAAAAAACCGGTTCGGTCCATGACCCAACCTAAAATCTAGGTGACAAGTTGGCGGGTCAATTTCATGAATTTATCCTAAAATAACGTTGTTTAAGATTTTAAAAAAAAAATTCCTTTAGACAAAAATAAAACTTTTATCTAAAACAGTGTCATTTTATAAATAAAAAAACTTAAAATCACATTAACTTTAGATAAAATTTTAAAAATAAATTTTGAAGTTGACTTCACTAAGTTTCACTTGAATTTTGGTTGGGTAACATTTTAACTCTCTGTGTCCCCCAAATTTTATAGTAACAACTGAACACCATATTTTTATAAAAAAACAAAAACAAAAACTAATCTAGCCCTGTAAAATAGTGCGGGTCCATATCTTGTAAATGGAAGAATTTGGTTAAAAAAACAAATATTGCTAGGATGCTTCCTTACAAGCGCCGCAGCTGCTTTGTCCAGTGTTAACAAGCCACTCGTTCAAAAAATGTTGTTTTCTTCACATTTATCATATCCCGCCGTCCCAACAGTATTAAAAGGCACTTGCCTTGTACTGTATTTTAAATTTTTTTGATTTTTTAATTTTAAATTAATATTATTTTAAATAAAAAAATAAAAAAATATATTATTTTAATATATTTTTAAATAAAAATTATTTTAAAAACATCTTATTCAGTTATCACAAACACAATATCTAATTTAGATTTGATGTAAAAAGAGTTAACTTATTAGGTTAAAGGGATTTAGTACTTTTAAAAAGAGTTTGTTTTTCTTTTTTTAAGAAAAACAATGTAATGTTAACTAAAAAAAACTTAAAATTATTTTATTAATTAGATAAACTTGAATTAATATAATCCGAATATTGATTCGGGTCATGGGCATACAAGGTTTAATTACTTATTTTGTTGTCTTTCATTTAAATATATTAATTGCCGTCCATATAAACAAATAGCATTGCAGCTTCTAAATGCTAGCTAGTGGAGTCTGCAATTCTAAAAGCAAGAACTTTCCTATATGTTTTTGGGTTTTTTTTTAGTTCTTTCTATCTTCAAATAAGTTTTTTTAATGCAATCGAATACAATATTGGTGTCAAAATTGGAGGTGGAGGTGTAACCTTATTATAAAATGTTCTGACTACCCTAAATAAAATAATGGATTAGCGATCAGGACATGTGCTGCCCATGTAAATACTTCCTACTTACTGATCAAATGTAAATGCTCATACTTACATCCAATAAATTTATTTTGACCTTGATCTATTTTTAATTTAAAGAGAAAATAGAATTAACTCCGAAAGGTGTAGTTCAACTAGTCAGGTCTTGATTTGTTTTTCAGAGATCATCAATTTGAGTTTCACAAACTATAACTATAAGACTACTGAAAGTTTATACAGTCGTTAACTTCAAGGCTTATAGGATTAGTCAAGGTATACATAAATTAGTCCAAGTATCCACTTTAATAATATATATAAAGAAATTATAATTTATTTTTATATCGATGGGGTGGTGGGTACATATATCCATGTTTTGACCCGACTAGTGCATAACTATCAGGGATGAATTTACTTAGGCGTGGTTCTAGCTCTCCTTTGAAAAATTTATAAAATCCCTCGTAAATTTATAATTAAAAAACAATTATGGCATTTTTATGATATCCCCCTAAAAAGAGGAAAAAAAAAAAAACTTTGATTCTTATTTTAGGATTTATCTCTGACCATCGCCATTCATAACCTCCTAAGGATGGATTCAACATGAGTGGAATAGCCCCACGCCCAAGAGTTAATGCTTAATGGAGTTCTGCTTTGAAAGCTTATGAACCTGAAATTGTCGATAATGCGATGGTCATTTTCGCCGCCAGGATTGCTGTTTGGTCACGCTTGCCTGATGTACTATCCTGGCATTTAGGTTTAGCACGCAAGCGTTGATGCATGTTGCAGCAATGAATTTTTAACTATTTGCATCATATAGTATGAAATTATAGGACCACCACTGGCGCTTATAGCACATCAAACATCAAATATCTGTTTTTTTATGAATGATATACATGGTTGTTCAAAATAATAATAATATAATACATGAATTTTAAGATATTTTAGATGTAACATGATTGATTTGAGAAAATATTTGACTTCTTTAAACAAAAAAAAATAATAATAATGAATAAAAAGTTTGGTTTTCTTGTGGATGGGATATTATTAAAAAATAAAAGTAATGAATAAAACGTTGATTTTTCTTGTGGATGAGATATTATTACAAAAAAAAAAAAAAAAAAAAAACTAAGAGTTGTAAGTAATATGCTATGGACAAATATTCGGATGGCTACAGTTTAACAACGTTTTTATTTTACGTTCTAAATAAAAAGGAGTATGGAATTCAATTGGCATTATCATATATTAAATAAGGTAAATTGATCTTTTTATATTTTTTTTACATAATAAATTACTAATATTCCCTTTAAATGAATAAAAAATTTAGTTGGGAACGTTGTATGACCAAAATGAAAATAATAATTGTATAGTGAACCTATAATAAAATATGTCTTGATCCATAGTGCAAAAATCTACAGTTTTTATACCATGTCTTTTTGTATTTTCTATAATATGAATGATTAGAAAACTTAAGTTTAATATGGGTAACCAAATCTTAACTTATTTTATCATGCCTTTAAAAAAATATAATTATGATTAGTAAAAAATCAAGATCAATCACATAAAAACTCCTAGTTTCTAGAAGAAGAAAAAATGCTTACATGGAAATAATAATCTAAAAGCTCTATATGTCATATTCTTAAACTTCCACCTAAGTTCGTAGCATGGCATGGTACTCGTTGGATTAAAGAGTTTAGTGATTGATGAAGAAAAGGGGGTTTAATAATAATAATAATAATAATAATAATAATAATAAATGAATTTCAATCCTTTGAATAAAAAGGAAAGTAATGTGAAACTATGTATCAAGAAACATACAATATTAAAACAATATAATTAATAAAGAGTAAATAAAATATATAAGAACAATAGATATTGGGGGATGAAGAGAGAACACTTTTATTTCATATGGATTTGTAGTTATATGTGTGTATCTAACATTCTCTCAACAATGCTCTTATATGTCGCACGTCACCCGCGCGACGTCGGCTGACGATTTTTCATTTCATTTGCTTGATCCGTTGGGAGTTGCCACCTAGTATTTCATTAAAGGTTACTAGGAAACCCGGATGCACTGGTCTTGTCAGAGATTCACGGGTAAGGGACTGGTTGTGATTAGAGAATGTATTAACACCCCTAACACACCCTACTTGAGGTAAGTTGTTTCGTGGCTTTGATGTGTTAAAGAAGTTTTAAAAATTTTATCTTTTCATTGGATATTAGAAATACAACTTGTGTGTAAGTTCATAATTCTTGACCGTGAACAAATCAAAATATTAAATTCTTCTTTATTCTTTGCAATTTTATCATAAAAAAAAAAACATTCATAAAACAAATACAAACATTCATGATTTTGTTTTGTTTTTGGGTCTAGGTCTATGAGCGGCAGCTTGGGTTAGGGAGAAGAAAAGGTTATGGTTTTGTAGGGGTTTTTTTTTTGTGGTTTAGGGTTTCTTTGTAATTCCTCTTAATTGTGCAAAATTACCCCCACTTGTGTATGTGTTGGAAACCATAGTTATTAAACCCGGTCCGGGGGTTGACCCGGCCAAGGAGCCGAGTCTCGGGTTTTATGGGTCAACCCGGATTGACCCGGGAAAATTAAAAAAAAATTAAAGTTTTAATATTTCATATGAAAAAATCCATGTAAATATAGATTATATATATTATAAATAATAAAGTTTAAAATAATATTTTAAAAAGTTTTTTATCCCACATTGAAAAAACATAACTTTTTTCATGGGAACATAGAGTATATATATGAAAGGGTTTCAAATCCCACATTGAAAAGATACTATGTTATCCTTTTAAGTTGAAGTATATAAACCAAAAGGTTTTTTATCCCACATTGAAAAAACATGATTTTTTCCTTTGGAACATAGAGTATATATACTAATGGGTTTCAAATCACACATTGAAAAAACGTAACTTTTTTCATGGGAACATAGAGTATATATATGAAAGGGTTTCAAATCCCACATTGAAAAGATACTATATTATCATTTTAAGTTGAAGTATTTAAACCAAAAGGTTTTTTTATCCCACATTGAAAAAACATGATTTTTTTCTTGGGAACATAGAGTATATATACTAATGGGTTTCAAATCCCACATTGAAAAAACATAACTTTTTTTCATGGGAACATACAGTATATATATGAAAGGGCTTCAAACCCCACATTGAAAAGATACTATGTTATCATTTTAAGTTGAAATATTTAAACCAAAATTTTTTTTATCCCATATTTTATAAAAAAAAAAAGCAAAAAAACCGGGTCTCGTCCGGGTTCGCCCGGGTTACCCGGGTCCCGGGTCACCTGGGTTTGGCCGGGCTGTTGCCACAACCAGTCTTTTATTAAACTTGGACCGGTCCAGCTACCGGGTCGACCGGGTACCGGGTCGACCTGCCGGGCCGGGTTTAATAACACTGTTGGAAACTTCTATTAATAGAAAAAAATGTTGCTAAGTTTCCTAACTTGGTCCCTCAACTTCTTTCTTTTTTGTAAATTTGATTTTTTTTTTTGGATTTTTCTTACCAACATCGACTCGAATGAGAAAAATCAGTTATTTTAAAAATAACACGTTAAAAGTCGAACGCATTCCAAAGATCTTTGAAAATTTAAAATCTTTTAAGACGATGCTGAAAATGCTAAAAACGATGCAAATATATTTTTAAAAAGTATTTTTTGGATTTTCGTTCTTTTTTGTTTTTTCTGATTTTTTTTTCAAAAAAGTGGGTTAAAAATTAGGTAACAACACTATATAGGTATATGTATATAAATACTTGTAAGCTCAAGTTTGTAAGAAGATGTAGATTCAAAAACATTTTGGAGAGATTCAAATGAACTTGATGCTGATGAATGAACACAATAATGAAGAGGTGTTGGAAGGCATCTAGACATCCATATACAATGTATGACAAGTTATTATATATTTATATATGTGTACGCTCAACAATTCATATTTGTACATTGTTAGTGTTTAATAAGTGATTCAGCAAGACCATTCTGGAAATGTTTATCCCAATTGACATGCAATAATAATTAAATGCTTGGGATATGAATTCACTAGAATTGTCAAGACAAATAGTCTTGATTATATAATCTGAAAATTGTGCTTGTAATCTAATAATTTGAGCAAGTAATCTCACAAATGACAAGTAATAAGTTGATAATAAATACACATGTGACCATCTTGTAGATGCATATACTAAAACCATAAAATATCTAAATGGTCCATATGGTGGGTGAATGGGCCCACAAATATCACCTTGAATCCATTCTAGAAATCTTGAGGATTTAGTCTCAACTTTAGCTGGTGATGGTCTAATGACCAATTTGCCTTCATGACAAGTAGCACACGAGAATTTCTTAAATTGAAGAATCATATGGTTCTTCAATGGATGACCATGTGAGTTCTCGATAATTCTTTGCATCATTATTGATCTAGGATGACCCAACTAGTCATGCCAAATAATAAAATTATTTGGTTCATTGAACTTCTAGTTCATTATTGCATTAACTTAAATTGTACTAATACTTGTGTAGTATAAACCTAAAGATAAAATGGGTAATTTTTTCAATATTTGTTTTTCAGTAGAGACATTTGATATGATGTAAAGATATTATATACCATTGTCATTGGCAGTCTCGATATGATACCCGTTCAGTTGTATATCTTTGAAACTTAGTAGATTTCTCCTTAATTTAGTAGAGAATTATCAATAATAAATCTTGTTCCATTAGAAAGCATTATATTAGCTTTTTTGGAGCCTTCAATCAAGTTTGTTGAACCTGATATTGTATTAATTTTTGCTTTCATCATTCTTATATTTGAAAAATATTGCTTATGCATGAGAATATTATGTGTCATTGCATTATCTGCTAAACATATATCTTCACCATTAATATTGGGCTTATTTACAACATGACGTGAATCTATATTTTCTTCATGAAAACAAATAAATATATAATAAGTTCATAATAAGACATAATTATTATAACACAATCTTTTTAATTGAATAAGCCATCATTAAAGGAAGAAAAAAAAATACATTGAAATATACTAGCATAAGAAACACATTGAAAAGATAAATATAATTTTAAATTCTGACATTGTTATATTAACCAATTATTATCATTACAAAAATTATTAACTTTCTCATCAGTTTGCTAAAAAAAATCTGCAACGTTAAGGTGTGTCATATGCAAAGGATAAATAGCATTATTACCTTGATATGGGTGAGAAAATTTTATTTATATGTTCTCATCCTTTTGTTTGAGTGAGGACTCATATAAGTCAACAAGATGTATGGTCGTACGACAGGTACGAGACCTATATCCTTTTATTTCACATTGATAATAGGCATTTTCTACTCTCTTGGTATCTCCGCTATGTATATTCTTTCCCTTTTCTTATTTCTTCTCATTCTGTGAGGGTTTGTAAGAATTTGATGAATTATGACCATTATAGTTGCGGTAATTAAACCATCTTCTCTCATGGTCGTATCATTGGCCTCTATTACAACCATGACCATAATTATTATTATATCTTATAGCATTCACTTTAGGGAATGAAGCTGAACCAGTTAGTCATGATTCATAATTTCTTATTAAAAGCTCATTATTTTATTTAGCCATAAGGAGTCATGAAATTAGTTCAAAATATTTCTTAAAACCTCGTTCTCTATATTGTTGTTGCAGGAGCATATTCGAGGCATGAAAAGTAAAGAATGTTTTTTCTAACATATCATTATCAATGATATTGTCTCCACATAGTTTTAATTTAGAATTGATATTAAACATTGTAGAATTATATTCACTTACTGATTTAAAATCCTGCAATTGTAAATGTATCCAATCATAATGAGCTTTTGGGAGAATAATTGTTTTTTGGTGGTCTTATCTTTCTTTCAAATTTTGGCAAATAATAAGGGGATCTTGATTGTGAGATACTCTTTCTTCAACTCCTAATGGAGATGATGACGTATGAAAATCAGGCCTTTTGCTGTATTTTAACTAGATGCTTCATTATAATATTTAATGGTGTCTTTAAGACCCATGGCATTTAGGTGAATTTCAGTATCAAGGATCCATGACAAATAATTCTTGCCCGTAATATCAAGTGTTATGAACTCAAGTTTGGCAAGGTTTGTCATTGTTACTTCATTAAAAAATATCAATATTGTTAGAAATTTGGTTATATATATATATTGGAATATAAAAATAGATCTTAAAACATAGAAAATATTTATAAAAATATAAATATAAAATAAAGATCGATACATGGCTTTGTTACACCTGAGAATAATCTTAAGATTTTATCACAGGTTTTCATCCTATATACTTGATCTGAAAACATAATGTAGAATTTACAACAACAATAAAAAAGCATACCTTCTACTTCTTATCAACAAACCAAATAAGATTATTTGCTACAAGATGAAAGTGAGGAGAAATTCGTGCTTTTACTTCTTACCAAATATAATTGTCTACTTCAAGATGAAAATGAGGAGTAATTCGTGCTGATAACTTATTATGAAACTATATATCAAGAAGCATACAATAATAAAATAATATAATTAATAAAGAGCAGATATAATATATAAGAACAATAAAGATTAGGGGGGATGGAGAGAGAACACTTTTATTTCATATGGATTTGTAGTTATATATGTGCATCTAACATTCTCTCAACAATGCTTCTATTTATAGGCACATGTATATAAATACTTCTAAACTTAAAGGTTATAAGAAGATGTAGATTCAAATGAACTTGATGATGATGAATGAATATAATAATAAAGGGGTGTAAAAATACATCTATATACAATGTATGATTTTATAATAGAAAGATAATTTTTTATATAAGATAATGTTAATCTTAATGAAAATCTCAATAATTAGATTATGAGATCTCAAATCATTTAATGAAGGAGATCTTTTAATAAATGAATTTGTCCAGAATATTTAACAAGATTAATACTACTCATCTTGTATGGAAGAGAAAATCTCTCTCTCTCTCTCTTTTCTGAAGGAAGAGGGTAACTTAAGAGTTATTTAATTCAATAATAATTATATAAATAAAGATCAGTTATTTAAGATAAAATTTATATATTCAATCTTCACAATTGTCTTTAAATTCAAGTATTTAAAATATTATCTTCCAACATGGATCCAAATTTTCTTAAAAGAAAATTATTAGTAGAAAACTCAAAGACACCTTCTATGTGTTTTCCTTGTTCCAAAATTATGTGGTCTACGAACTTCTTTATTTATGAATCAATCAAGTCATATCCAAAAAGAAAAATCAACCATATTAAATTAGTCTAATATATATATGGTCGAACTTCTTTATTTATGAATCCATCAAGTCATATTCAAAAAGAAAAATCGACCATATTAAATTAGAATAAACTCATTGTGATCCTTGAATTTGTATTGATATCTTGAAAGGCTCACTAGATTTTATTTTTTTGATAACCCGGGGTGTTCGGGCCAGTTTACGCGCATCACGACTAATCCCCGAGTCCACTAAACATCCTGCAAACCCAGTAAATAAGTAAAGCACCGCAGAGTAACATATATACACAGAGAGGATCGAACTCGGGTGCAAAGGAAGAGAATAAGTCCCTTTCCCAGCTAGGCCACGATCTCGAGTGCAGCTCGCTCAATTTTACACAATACAAAGTTAACCCTTTTTTATTATATAATAATCATATAAATTAAAATTAATAGAACTCAAAACTATATCATTTAAAAAATTATTGAAATTACAACCTTAAACTCTAGATGCTTGTGTTACCAAAGTATATTCTAGAATTCAACCTAGAGAATAATAGGAAAAGCAAATCCTCTACCCAAAAGATTTAAATTTTCTGATGTCTTTACATACTCTTTAAAAACCTACTCACCTAATTTAAAAATTAACAACAATGACTAAAATACAAACAACAACATCACTTTTAAAAAATTTATAGTATAAATACCAAAGAAAAAAAAAACCCTCCCCATTCACAACTCCCCTGCTTTTCTCATTTCGTTCTTTACAAACACCAGCACATGACCATATTCCTACTTCTCCTCTGTTCCTCCCCTGCTCTGTTCTGAACAGAATTCCTCTCAATCTTCCTCTTCCAATAAAGAAGAGAGAAGGAAAGATACTCTCTCTCTTAATATAAGAAAAAACACAGTAGTTAAAGGTCAGTTTAGCTACAAAGACTGAAACTGTGCATACATGCATCTATCTCCCCTTTCCATACTGAATTCCAACAGGGTTTTGTTGAAGGAGAAGCAATATCTACTCTTGACTAACAAAGTCTATCTGGGCAAGCTAAGGTTTGTGCGTTCATTTTTTCTTAATCAACTATATAGTAGTTGAAAAATATAATAAATAAAAAAAGAACAAGTCTTTGTAGTTGTTACCTTAGTTTGTCTTAAAATTTTCTATTTTTGATTTTTTTTGTACGAGAAATAATGTTTTTCTAAGTTTTGACTTGCACAAGGGTGTCTCTTTATTTTCTCTTAATCAGGTGGTGGATAGTGATTATTGATCCATTGGATACGCAATTTGTGACACTACTATATATAAAACACTCTGCTTTATTTTCTTTTCTATCTATATTTTTTTTCCCAAGAAAGTGATGGAAATGGCGGATAATCCAAAGTTGGTAAGCTCTTTTTTTTTCTACATGGGTTTTCTCTCAATAATAATCCCTTGTAAATTTCAAAATTTGCAAGTGTTTTATTGGTTTTTGAGTCTGTCTTTTTTAATGTTTATTTTATGGTTTTACTTGTTTGTCTTGTTCATACATGTTGTCTCTTTCTTCAACTGAATAACTTATATTTTTCCTTTCTAATTTTTGAGTTCTTGATTTTGGATTAGGATATCGATTCATCAAGTGAAGCTGGTGGGGGTGGTGGGTTCGCATTAGAAGAACATATGGAAGCACAAAAAATCTCAGTCTTAGATCATATAAATGGATTTCAATGCACAAAGGAGAAATCAGATAGCTTTGTTATTGACATGGAAAGATTCTCTCACGGCATGAATAAAGATATCAATACAAATTCAAGGATCACAGTGAGTTTCTTCTACTTTTTCTTTCACTTTTCCTTTATTCTTCTCTCTTTTCCCTCCTTTTGTCTACTTGTGGATAATTTTCCTTGTAGTTGATTCAGCAACACGCATGCCATCGCAATCCATTGTCTTTTTTGTCAAATCATCGTTATCTATATGCTTTATTGATTCCAATGGAAGATTAGTAATTTGATCTATTTTGTTTGAATAATTTGGTTTCCTTTTTAATGATTTTGTTTTGAATGAAAAAAGTTGCAGAGGAGCCATTCCAGAAAAGGGTCACCGCGGGGGGGCGGAGGCGGCGAGAAGAAGATTAATTCTAATCTTTCTCATCTTTCTGTTAGTGATAGAGATGCTATTGTTGCTTCAGCTTCACCTAGAGGTATCATTTTTGCATTAGAGACACTGAATTTAGTTTTGTGGTCACGTCATGTCGATTATGCTTCTGTTATCATTATAATAAGATCCATGTTGTCACTTTGCTTCAACGATAGAAGACTCATTCAAAATAAGTATTCTAGGAATTTTTAGACAAGTCAATTTAGTAGTTTTCCAAATTCTCTATCGTTAGTTTTGTTTTTACCCTTCTGTACATCTAGTTTATGCAATTCACAAGCAAACATCAGACACAACAAATCAAGATTAACATCCTTGGTGTTATTTTGTAAAAAGTCTTCAATAATATCTAATAGCTCCAATTTTGGGAGGGTAAATTCCATCTATGAGAGGGCAGCTTGATGTGCACTACTGAGATTTGTTCTAGCTAGCCCTTTTCCTTGCCTTCATGAACATGTTGCCAAGGTGAGTTTAATAGAGAGAGTACGAGAAACTTAGGTTTAACTGTTGAAGGTTAGGTGTCATAGATAAGCAAAAGAGTATTTGCTCAGAACAAACCCGTTCTACTGCTGTTAATGGGGCCAATAGTTACGATTAGTGAAAGTGAAATGTTACCAAACAATTTTGTCAACCATGGAGTGTTCAACAACCGAATTGAAACAATGGTGGGTTTAACTAATTTAACATGGAGTACAGATTACAGAGCATCATCCATTTTTTTGTTTGTCCATTGTTGAAGGCATGTGCACTTATTTTTGGAAAGTTGATGCAAATGCTACACACCAAAAAATCAAATTGTTTTAGATGTATATATAGACATGGTATTTACTAATCTTTAACTGCTTTAATAGGGCCTAGCACGCCAGAAAAGGCAGCGGTGGTAACGGTAGGGACGACAGATCATTCCAGTAGCCCACAACTTCATCATCAAATCACAATCACGACCGGCAACATGAATGCCACTCCAGAAAGTAGATGCATTAGGAGAAATAGTTTCAAGCGGTCTTCACCTTCATGGGTCCTTGATCCCAAAAGGGTTCTTTTCTTCTTTGCCACACTGTAAGTTACCAACCATTAAAAAAGCTCCAAAAGATCAAAACATATGTCATTATGCTTGTCTACAGGCACTTTATTTTAGCACACTTGATGTGCTAAATGTATTTTCATCTCAACAGGTCAAGTATGGGAACAATGTTGCTGATATACCTCACTCTTTCAATTGGGAAGCTCAATGCAATTGATAATTCCCTTGATTGAAACCAGCAACATTATGCACCACGTTCTCATAGAAGGGAAATAATTAGTGTATACACTGAATCAGAGATGAATGTAATTAGTTGATGATGAGCATCCTTTTTGCAAGAATAGGCTTCTTTTCAATGAAGCTTTGCCATATAATAGAGAAGATAAGGTGATGGAAAACACTAACCAACAACTTTCCAAAACCACGGATTCTATATTCAGCACTGCTCAACTTTTTTCAGGGCCTCACTAAAATCTTACAGATGCAGACGAGAGAGCATATAGTGGTATGACATGGACGAGGAATCTTCTTTAAGGAAGTATGGAAGAGAAACATGATGTGTTTACCTTATGTGGTCTCTTGTGCAACCCTACACAGCCTAATGGAGGATCAGATAGTTACTTTCGATGTTTTTCAACCTTTATTTTGGCTCCCCATGCTTTCTTTCTGTTTGCTCTTTTGGAAATCCCACTTAGATTGCCATTTTGTTGTACATGGCTTTCATGTGAGTGAAACAAGATCAAGACAGCACTCATCCGTAAGATTAAAGGCAATAAGATAATTTCTGTGCGCAGAAGCATGCGCACCTGAAGCTTTTCACCTTTTACCCCCTATGTGCAGTCATGGAGTAGCTCAGGAAGAAAAAAAAGGACCTAAAAATGAACATTAACACCAATGCCTAGCATTGGATAATCTGAATACTCACTAAATTCAAGAATAAAAGAGCGAAGAGAAAGGTGTTAAGACAAATAACAAGGGAAATCTCAAATAGCTGTCACCGATATCATTGAAGAAGTGACAGCAATCTCCTAAATGATTCTTGTATCTGGATCAGTGGAGGGGAAAAGGTAATATAATATTTTACAAGTATGAGTCTGATGCAGACAACATAACACATGATATCTGGCCAGTTGCACAACAGCAGAGATCACATGGGAAAAAAAATAATAATAATAAATCTTTTGTAATGAACATTCATGACATTAAAGGATGACAAAAGATTACCACTTTCTCTTAATTAAAGCTGTTTTTCTCCAGATAATTTTCAAATCATGCACTAGAACAGAGATGTCTAGATTTCAAGATTTACAAAAGATTACCATTTTCTCAATACACTTTCATTTGTACAATTGATACAAAAGTGACATTGGCTTCAGCAGAAGAAAATATGCGGCAGTTCTACTGATCTATTTAGTATGGTTTTTAAGGTGAAAAACGAAAACTTTCGGTAATCACAAAGACAGAAGAGGTATACCTCTTTGCTGCATTCTCTAAATTACCATATCTGTATCTCATTCCTTGAATACATATTTATTAATTTTAATTTTCAATCATAGTGGTTAAATCCAGCCTGATAAGTTGACTAAAAAAACTCAAAACACGAAGCCTGACATGGGTTATGTTTTTAATCAAACTAGATTAATATTAATTTGGTAAAATTCAATTAACTTGACTAAATTTTTTAATCATTGGTTGACTTGATAAACATGGGTGTCAATAATAATAACTATTTTTACAAAAACGAAAAAAAAATGATACTATTTAATATAAATATTTGGCATGCAATAACTCATGGATTTAGCAGTGATCCCGAGACCCAAATACTTTTTCGATTAACAGCGCTTGGTGATTCGTGGCGTTGAACATTTGTGTTGCCGATCATGATATATCCTCAATATAACTGCTGATGTTTCTTCAATTGCTTTCCTGTCACTTCTGCAATCGCAAACAAGTAAAAAGCACCATCAAGAATCAATCACTAGCATATCTTTAAAGTTTCCATTGAGTTGAACATTTGAAAATTGAAACAAATTGCCACTTACTGACCAAACAGGATTCTGTGCGACGATCCTGGGAGCAAATTTCAACTCCTCTCTGACATAATCCATCTCTGAATAGTTCCTCCTCACTTCTCACTGAAACCTAGACTCTTTGCCTCGCTTTCCTCATCGTCGTTAACACAATACGCACGTTTGCCACTTTTTATCCTTGCTGTGGCAAATATATCGACAATGGCGTCTTCCCAGTACGAGGAACTCCAGCAAGAACAATGTCATCCTTGTTCAAGTTCTGAGGTAATTAATACCCCATCACCCTGTTTAATAGTGAATTCATGGCTTCTATTCGTTGAAAATAATCCTCTTATTAAAGAGGAAAATTCCTGCCAGGAGCTCCACGAGGAAGACCAGAAGGCAAGACATCAAGAAGAGAAGCAATAGCTTCTGTTATTGGGCCTATTACATCAGTTGCTGGGATGCCCAATAACTTACAGGCTAGTTTAGCAGATTCAGCCATTGAAGGATCAGCTAACGTGTAGACTTCCATTGCACCTTCCTTTGCTGCTTGTTTTATTATCTCCATTAAACTCTCCGCATCATCAATCTGATCATCACTGCAACATAATTAGTTCAATCCTAGTGTTGCTAAATGAGTTAATAACTTGTTTAAGAAACTTCACCAAAAAATCGAAAAACACTAGAAAACTACGTGCTTGCTACGATAATCCCAGTCAAATCATCTAGCCATTCCCCTAACCACACTATAATTTTTTTTTGTTTTTAATGTAACATGCATATACTAATCCATATCTTCTTACTTTCTAAAAATCTTGAGATTGAACCTCTTCAACAATATTGTCATTACAAACATACTTACGATGCTTAACATGTCCAACAACTAATTAGCCGAAATTTCATTGTTTTTAGCCAAATATGGAAATATTTGTTCATGAACCAAGAAAATGTGCAGTATAAGATGGATTTCATTCCAAATTTTTATTATATTGGTGCCACAGATGAACAAGTACAGAGAAAGAACTCTGCTGGATGGCACCAATTCGTTCTAAATATTGGTTATATAACAGGGCACTGTTGCCTCGCTAGATTAATAGTGGACATAATTTTGTGTTTAATTTATCATTTCGCTCTTCTATTTGTCTTAATTATTCAAAATCCCTCATGTGCTGGATAATTTATTCAGCAACACTAAGCATTTATAGAATCGGTTCCATTGAGGGGCCAAGAAATCGCGCTAACAAACTAGATGAATGATCTTACGTTCATGACCAAAAAAGAGAGCCTAAGTTGCTCAACTGCAAATTACATGATTAGCAAGCCTCACTCTATTGAATTGTGACACAGCAACCTTTCTCTCAATATTTCAACACTATTCTCTTCTAAAATAATTTAAAACCTTTTTAAATCCCAATATTTAAATCCTTTCACATTTATAATTAGTCTTCGAGTCATATAATTCAGTTTAAGAACATTATTTATCTATTATGAGGGTCTAATTTTTTTATGTAAAAACTATTTATTAATGTCATATATAATTAATGAACCAATTACATTAACATAAAAAAATGAACCAATTAGATGACACCTAGATAATAGGCTCACACTTCTCTGTGATTCTGACTATATTTTTTAATGTAAAAAACATATGCAAACACATTGCAAATATTTTTTGTAATTACGAGCAGACTTTTCATTATGAACTCAAAATTTTATATTTAAAAAGTATTTTTTTTTAAATATTGACAAACGACATCTTCATATACCTTATTGGCTTAATAACATTATTATTCTAAAACAATTGCGTTTTTAATTATATGATAATAAAAATATATGTTGTCAACCATATAAAATAAAAGAAAATAATGTTAGGCTTTAAGGAAATCATACTCGCAAAAAAATAAAAATTAAATGGTATTTAATAAAATAATAAATAAAATATATTCTTTACCAATTCTAGAATTTAATAAATAAAAATAAACATAAATTAACATAACAAAAAAAAGTTCATAAGTGTGACCCTAGGTAACCTAGCACAACTAGCTATCTACAAAGGGCTTGGGCGAGTGGGTTTATTAGACTAGGCTCACGTGTCCGACCTTATCTTAAATGATCAAGCTTATGCCTAGCTAGGTTTCTTTTTAAATTTTTTGCTATCCTTTTTTTTTTTTATTGTGCAAGAGGTCTTTGTAGTGATAGGTGACATGTCGCCTGCTATTATGTTTTGCGGTCATCTTCAGTGCTGTAAAATCAAGGTTAAAATTTTAGACCCTAAAAGCACAAATTTGAAGTCGTTTTCATCTAAAAACATCTAAAACATGCCATAAAAACATCTATAAAATCACTTATCAACTCCAAAGCACCCTAAAATCACCTAAAAAATTAAAAATTAACTGAATAAGAAAAACTAAAAATACCCCATTATACTTTTTTAGGCATGATTATAAGAAAAAAAACTCATCATTATTGAACTTCTCTCATCAAATACAATTATTTAATACCAAAATATGGCCAACCAATCATCTTCTCTCTTATCCACCATTTTTCAATAACTTTTTCTCTACTTTCGCAAATCCAAGGACATATATGTAAAGAAAATGAAGTCCAGGACTAAAATGAATAATTTCCAAGAAAAATAATTGATATATAAAGAAAATGAAGTCTTGGACTAAAATGAAAGATTTTCAAACTAAAGAAATCAAAAACAAAGTTTGACAAAATCTTAAGGAAAAAAAAAAGAGGCTCAATTTGAATAGTTAATAAAACCCTTTGTTACACTTGTATTGTCAATTTGGATCCCTGTATTTGTAATATTTTTGAATCAATAAAATCAAATTTATTTTTATAAAACTGAACATCAACCAAATTTTTTTTATACCCCGAGAATCCCATAACAAGATAATGAAAATAAATAATAGGTTAAAGTCAAATTAAATTCATATATTACTTCCCATGGAGAAAATTTTCCATCATCGGTATCAATCACTCAATGTTAATTATTATACCCTCCACTCGAAAGCAAACAGTTTCCCATCTATGTTAGATCAATAACAATGACAGCAAGCTGTTTCCATTATCGAACAAGATATTTATTCTTTGGGAAAAAAGTATTGTTAACGAAAGGAAAGACCGCACAAATTACTTGTCCCTTTATACTTTTCAAGAAAAGCAAAACAAGGAAAATTATCAAATAGAAATGACAAGAAAACGAACGCTTCCCGGATCCGTTTAATGAATCATTAATATAAATCACAATTTTTTTTAAATAACGTTACGTTAATGGGAAAAAAAAACGAACTTATGATGTTATAAAAATTCCAAGTAGTTTGGGTGTAAAATTTATCTTTTGAATAATCAATTAATTTTTTGATTTTGATAATCCCATCTATATATTCTTTCTAGTTAAAATGATTGAAGACAAGCGTCTATACTTGCAAAAGACAAGTCAATGCTTTTTTTTGAGAAAAAAATATAATAATATTATAAAAAAATACTCTAAAAATAAATATTCAATGGAGAATGAAGATTATGAACATTTTGGTGGGTATAAAAAGAGTAGAATCCAAAATATAGTTGTATCCTAAAAAGATGAGTTTTATAAGGGGTTTTTTTTTGTCTTTAAATTTAAGTTTATTAGTAGTCCTCCAAGTCTTTGTGATATTTATATGCAAAGACTTGTAAAAGTATCCAGTACGACAAGTTTGTTGATTTTGTTTTGTGTGGGAAGTGAGGTGAAAACCTTGGTTAATACAGCAGAGAGACTATATGTAGGGATTTAAAAAAAAATTTTCTAAATATGTAGAGATGAACCATAAAGAAACTTATGCTTAAAAAAGTTTTTCTAAGAGGGTGAGGTGAAACCATAAAGAATGAACCTATATTTAGAAAATATTTAAGATGATAAAGATAGCAAATCCTTATCGACATTTATATTTAAAAAATTTCTAAAGGGAAAAGGGGAGCTTAAGCAAGGCAAGTCTATACTTAGAAAGCATTCTATAAGGTTGCAGGGAGCGAAATTCTATCGACACCTATACTTAGAAAATTTTCAAAAGACAGAGGGGAACTCAAGAATATGAATCTATACTTAAAAAATATTTTAAGAGGTTAATGGTAGCAAATCCTTATTGACCTATACTTAAAAAATTTTTAAGAGGCAAAAAAAAAATCTAAAAAGGATGAACCTACATGTAACAAATATTTTAAGAGGTTGAGGAGAGCGAATCTCTATATATGCTCTTACTTGAAAAATTTTTAAGGGGCAGAGGGGCATACTCATGTTGATACCCATACATATCATGCAAAAACTCTAAAATATTTAATTACCAATTAGAGGTGCCAGAAACCTCTTGCTTTGGTTAGTTCCACAGTTTAGTGAATAAACCACTTAGGATAAAAGAGCTATTTAAAAAAAAATAGAAACATATTTAGTTAAAAGATAGAAATATAAAATAATTTTAATATAATTTTATGTATTTTCTATATAAGAAAACATGTCCTTATATCTTTACTGTTTTTGTTTTTTCTTATCTTGAAATACTATTTTAAAGTTTAAAAATTTCCAAGATGTCTCCTCTTAATATTAAAATTGTTATTTGGTTGTTAATTTATAATCTATTCTAATATTTTTTTGATTTTTTAAAAATAATTTTTGATATTAACACATCAAAATGATTTGAAAACATTAAAAATATATTAATTTAAAGTTAATAAAAAAATAAAAAAAAATTAAATTTTTTAAAAATATTTTTGAAATGTAAAAACTGATCGTTTAATTACTTAACCTTTAATTTCCTTGTTATTGGTAGGCATAGATCGTCAAACCAGCAAAAAAATCAGCGCAAGCCAACAAAATTTACACCTGGGCCTATATATATTAGTTATGACACAGCCTGTCGAACGGTCTCGTCAAAACATCACACTCAGGATATTATAAATTTTTAGAAGTGTTGAGAATGCGGTGTAAATCCCGAAACTTTATTTTGATGTATTTATTCGTAATTTTCATGTAACGTTGAACCCAAAATCTTTATTTTTTTTTTTTAATAAGCAAATAAGATTAATCAAAGTTTCCATAGCTTATTTCCATGCTGCACCGTCAGTTTGTTTTTAAGGTACAAAAATATTATTTCTTTATTTTTATTTTAAATTAATTATTTTATATTATTTTAATGTGTTGATGTTAAAAATAAAATTTTAAAAATAAAAAAATATTTTAATATATTTTTAAATAAAAAATATTTAAAAAACTACAATAACAAATGTACTCTAAAAAAATCTTTATTATAGCATAGCATACATATTACCATTTCCCATTTCTTTATTTTTTGTTCATAACTTTTTGTTTGCGGCTCAATGTTTAGAGTGCATGTGGTGTGTATGCAACTTGAGATTCGAGGCTCAAGGAGTGCGCTTCAAAAGTGGGTGAAATCCATTTTGTTAGAGGGTAACCGATACAAGATTTTGTTTCTTTTAGAATCACCAATAAATATTTTGGTTCTCAAGCATTTTTATTTATTTTTTATTTTTATAATAATCGAGGAAATTTATTAATAAAGCTAGTGACATTAAATGTTAAACTAGCAAACCAAAGAAACATAGGTCTTTATATAGAGAAAAAGATATTAGTAAAGGAAATAAAAAGCTAAACTTTATAGAAAGTCAAATACTCTAGCTAGAAGATATGAAGATATTACTTGTTAGTGCATTTCATATGCTAGATTTATTAGTACCTAAAGTCATAATCAATTATTTTGAGTCATAATGTTAATTAGTAGTTCGATGAAAAATTGACTAAAAAACTATATTTTCTCACATTTTTGTTTTTAATTAAGCTAAGAACAATATAGGTAGTCCATAACGCTTGTTGTCCCTTGTTTCATTAAGAAACCAAATTAATTTACATAACTTTTTTTTTTTTTAAATTCAATTTAATTTGAGAATAGAAAAATCTATTTTCAAAAAATCTCTATGCTAGCTAGATTTAACCATAAATTCAATTTTAAAACTTAAACTTCAACAAAAGTTCACATGGGCTGGAAGTTTTTGATATATAAATGCTATTTGGTCATAAGAAACCAAATATTTATAATGTAAGTTTTCTAGTGGAAGAATCACTAACCAGAGATGAAATTCTGGTTTTTCTATGAAATTTATTATATGGATGTAGTACATCTGAATCAAATTATTACATTCACTATCAATCATAAAGGTAAATTAACGTGCATGCATTAAATAAAGAAAAAGTTTCTTGACTATGTATTTTCTAAATATTAATAATGTTATTATCATCAATAATACATATATTATTTGTGAGTGTTTGGAAATGTTGTTATACTCGTGTTTTTAAGAGTTTTAATTTTTTTTTACTAAATTTTTTTTTTATTTTGAATCCTTTTAATGCACTGGTCTTAAAAATAATTTTTATAAAATAAAAAAAGTATTATTTTAATATATTTTAATATAAAAAATACTTTATAAAACAGTTACGATCATAATTTTAAATAGACAAAAAACCCATAACAACAACAACTTTTAGTGAGTCGATGTCACTCTATGTCTCAAGTAATCCAAATGGATACACGTGGGTTCAAGGCTATTACATAGCTTTAGCTTTGTAAGAGATATTTTTCTTCTTTACGAAAAAAAATCTTATACTTTTTTTTTATGGTTTGTTTTGCAAATACACATAATATAGTCCATATGACTCTTTTCTTTCACTATCAATGTCGATTTAAGTTATGGAGAGTTTTCTGAACCCACAAGGAAGATTTGTTTTGTAGGTGTAGTGGCCGATCGGTCCTTCTCAACGTTGCTATCTTTTAGCCTTGAAATACCGTAATCTTTATGAGGTTTTGAGCAACTTCATTATTAATCGCTACTAAGCTAGAATTTAATTATATTAAAAATTGTTAATAACTATATATTTTCATTTCCCAAAAGTGCATTTTCTTTATGTAGAGAAGAAAAGAACACCTACTTAATTAATTAATCACAAAAATTATTTATTATACACGAAACCTTGGGAGCCCTACCTTACGACCTAATTTCTTAACATCATCTTGCACTTGTTGTCTATACATTCTAAAGCTAAATTTCTTATAAACTGAAGGCTCATAGCAGCTTTGTATCTCAGTATCATATGAAGGACATAAGAAATATGCTGTTGAGAACCTCTCAACTCGTGGATTTGTGACAACACGGTGTTGGACACTCTTATAAACATCGTTGCTCCAAGCCTGCATCATGCATGTTCACCATGTCCATACCAACTAATGAGTTAGATTTTATTTCTTAAGGAAATAAATAATTAACCTTTTGTGCAGGTACAGGTAAAGAATCATGCCAGCAACAATTCATGTAAATTTTATTTCCACTGGGAGGGAGGACATGGAAGTTGATTTTCGTGCATGTTTGAAAATATGATAAATGTTGTTTTTTAAAGTATATTTGGAAATGTATTAAAATAAAATATATATTTTTTAACATTAACATATTAAAATAATCTAAAAATATACAAAAAAATAATTTAAAACTAAATAAAAATTTCTAATTTTTTTAAAAGTATAGTTGAATTGTAATTCCAAACACTACGTTGATCAAAATAAATAAAGTTAGAATAACCAAGGAGAAAAAAGCGATATTTTTGTAAGCTATCTATTATGAAAATCTAGAAAACTTCAAGAATTCGTGTCACCATTCGTGGCTCAGATCATTTGAATTTCCTATTAAGAAAAAAAGATCCCATTACCTGGAATAAGTCTCCAATGTTGACAATTAGAGCCTCAGGATTAGGCTTGACAGCGAACCACTTCCCATCTTTCACTAGTTGCAGTCCTCCAACTTCGTCTTGGTACAATATTGTGAGAAAGTCACTGTCAGTGTGTGGCATAAGGCCAAATACTTCTGAAGGGATTGGACAAGGCGGGTATCGGTTCATTCGTAGATAACAAGTGCTTGACAGGCAGTTTTCTTGAAAGAAATTTGATTTGAACCCTAACTTCTCTGCCAAAATCGCAGCTAATTTTTGTGCTAGATCGGCAACAGTTGTAGCAAATTGTTCCATTGTCGAGCTGGAAGTATATTTGAAGCGGAAAAAAAAAACTTGTTAACAAAATGGACAATCACAAAAAAAAAAAAAACAAAAAAAAACAATTCACCTGTCAACTAATAGTATTTTTCAATGGGAGAAACGAAAATTATCTAAAAGGAAAAGGGTAATTATTTTTTTTAGATTTCCATTGTGCATGCAAGCTTCCATTTAATTAATTATTGACATGGATATATTCGTTTTAGGCCACATCAAGTACTTTAAAGAAAGAAAACAAATGGGACAACCACAGAAAAGCATCTATCAATTCATATTCCAAGCAGGGAAAAATGGAATTGTTAAAAAGAAAACAATAATGAATTTTGAACATTTTTTAAATTATACACACACATATTAGTATTTCTAACGGGAAAAGGAGGAATTTTTTAGAAGGAAAATGATAAAAAAAAATATATATTTATTGAATTTTGGGTGGACCCTCTCTTCTACAACAATCTATATGGGATGTCTGGGATTCAAATCATATAAAAATTCCGATTACATCAATTAATGTTTTTAACAAAACGACAGAATGAATGATTGATATGATATTTTTCTAAATATATAAATATATAAGACCCAAACGCTACCTAAATTTCATTTGGGTCACTCAAATGTCTTCTTTTAATAATTAAAACGATATAATAAATTGTTGATAATATTTTTTTCTTACCTTTGAAATTTTGAAAGTTTTTTCATAAATTACTATCAATCGACAGGAAACAAAATAACTAATTGTTAACATGTATACTCAAGATTCATTAGGCAAAAACTTGTGAAAATGAGGAGCTTATAGAATGAGACATGTCGAGTTCCAAAAGCTATTATCGATTGATAATTAATTCACAGCTCATTCTTCACGTTAGTAAGTGTGGACTTTTCCGATGGAAATACCAGGCCATGCATGCAAAATATACGTATATATATGTAATGCTACTCTTTTTTTTCTTTCTTTTTTGGAGATTTGCAGCTATGTGAAGCAGATCTGATTGCTCATGATGGTGTTTGTGTTATTTTGCTTGTCTAATTATATACCAAGAAGGAGCTATGATTTGTGTATTGTCTCACCATTATAGGAAAGTTTTAAGACATCTACGTAGAGATAAGAAGCAGTCCTACTCCATCACATCAGCTATGTAAAGCAGATCTGACTGCTGATGATGGGGTGTTGGTTACTTTGCTTGTCTAATTATATTACAAGTAAGGAGGTATGATTTGTGTATTGTCTCGCTATTATTGGAAAGTTTTGAAACATTTACGTAGAGATAAGAAGAAGTACCACTCCATCACATCAGCTATGTAAAGCAGATCTGATGCTGACGATGGTGTGTGTGTGTGTGTTTCTTTGCTTGTCTAATTTTATACCAAGAAAGAGGTATATGTTTTGTGTATTGTCTCACCATTATAGGAAAGTTTTAACACATTTACGTAGAGATGGGAAGAGGTCCTCCTCCATCACATGAAATAAGCTTATCCTAAAAGGTCTAATGCTGTGTGGCTGTGAGTTATAAGCAGTACTTTCTTGGGCCCCTCTTGTGTGCAAAAAAATCTAACACAGTAAAATAAAAACATTTGTCTGAGCCCGGGTTCGAACCGGGGACCTCTAGTGTGTGAGACTAGCGTGATAACCGACTACACCACCCAGACGATCTGATTTCGATTCTTATCATTGTTATGTAATCTCATTATCTTAAGCAGTGATTCATGATTTTACTTGTGTTTTTCTATGTAATTTCCTTGCGATCCATCACAATCCGCAAGTTTACTTTTCCATAGTTCCATCCCCTTCTATTGTTGCAAACATTCATGTATGGTCAAATTTCATTAAGTCTTTCTATAAAATAAAGTTTTAAAATATCAACAAAATTGTCGGAATTAATTAATTAATTATAAATCCTAAACCTTGAGAATAACCCTTTCTTTCTTTTAATGGTATAGCAAATAAACCACAAATTCCACTCCAATAAAAGAGAAGAAAAATAGAAGAAGCACAAGGACAGAACATTAAAGGAAAAAAAAAATTGAAATTACCTGAGACTACTGAAACCATTGGAAAACGGTATGTCATTCATAGGAATATGAAAAGCTTCAGACCATGACAACTGCTCACGGCAAATAGCTGTAGGTGTCCCCCATCGATAAGTCCCACTAGAGAAATTAAATAACTCTTTGCTCTTGTTATTAAATGGTTGTCTGTAAACCTTAACTTGTTCGCTCATCATTTTCTCCAAAATCTCACGTGAAATCCCATGATTCACAACTTGAAAGAACCCCCACTCCTGTGATTCCCTAGCAATATCTGACTTGCACTTTTCCTTCTCCAATTTTCCAAGATTTAAACGGCCAAGATCAATCAATGGAAGCTCACATTCCTCAATAATAACATCCTCTTTTTGACCATTAGCACGACCTTCTGTGGCTTTGTCCAATAGGGTCTTGTAGGTCTCCAGGAAAGGTGGGTCCATGTCCATCCTTTTATCCTGAAAGTAGATGTACCAAGTAAATTAATGTTAGAAAGGCTTAGGAAAAATAATAATAAAAATAAGAAGGTGTATGTGTGTGTGTTCTGGGTAGCTGGTGAGTGATAGGGACAAAGAGAGAGGAAAGCTGAAACAAAAGTTTTCTCCTTTTCATTTTGTTTTTGTTCCCTTCGTCGTCGAAGAAAACGTTGTGGCGTTTCCTTTCAAGTAATGGACTCTGTCGGCACAGTCGATTGCATGTCTTTTTGTTTTCTAGGATTCCAAGATATCTAAATTTTATTCTTATGAGCTTCGTTTCTTTCTTTCTTTCTTTTTTAAAAATAATATTTTGATGCTTTGTATAAGATCAAGTATTCTAATAAACTATTAAATTCATATATAGCATGAACACAAAGAGCGTAAGAAACATTGATCTCATGATATTCCATAAAAATAAATAAGTTTGGTTTGAATTTTTTTTTTTAAAGATTGAAAATTGTTGCTGAGCAAGAAAAAAAAAATAGAATAAAAAATACTTAGAAAGAAATTGTGAAATAGTCCAAAGTTTTTTTTTTTTTTTTTTTATCTCAAATACATCGTATGGGATATTAGATACTCAACATGAATATTATCTGACAAATAAACACTTAAAAATAGTGAAAAAAATTAGAAAGAAATTGTGAAATAGTCCAAAGTCCAATTTATAAAAAATAGAAAAAAGTAACCACTAAAGTTTTATAACTATACTTTATTTTAACGGTTAAAATATTCTTATACCAATTTATATTAAAAAAAATTAATTCCTATCTTTGTGAATTATCTTATTTACTCATTCTCTATATTAACTTCGTGCTTTTAGAATAAAAACAAGCTGAATAATAAACTAGATGATGCTGAGTTGAGCACATATAAGAAAAAATTAATGCTAGAACTCACTATATATATATATATATATATATATATATATATATATATATATATGCATGAATTTTTGCTTAATTATAAGAATATTAGGTAGCACTCTTCAAACCTCACTTGAGAAAGGCCAGGTACGTAAATCCAAGGGGGAAACGAATCAGAAGCTCTCATTGATAGTTGTGGGACTTTATTAAATAAATGTCGGCAATGCTTCTGGGGGCATGGATCTATAAAGTGGCAATTCCTAGCACAAAATAGTGACAATTGTCATCAAAGGGAGTTGCTCTTTCAGCTGCTTGTGTGGCTAAACAATATGTCACTGTTCTCACATATGGTAGAACATTTTATGGCCACACAAAATGTTTATATATATATAAAAGATAACAATATTTGTCTTTGACCATCTGGAAATAAACTTGAACGAATGTAAACCTCATATTTATATACCAACACGACAGCTATGCTTCTTTCTTCTTTTTTAATCATATGAAAGATATTTTCAAACCAATTTAAATATTAATTAAGATTAAATTCTTTTAGAAGATTTTATAAATATATATACTCCATTATATTTGATGGATTCTCCAAAATTCTAAAATTCAAACACAAAAAAAACCAAGAATTGAGTTAAAATTCCTTAGCTACAGTGTCTATCTCTTGGAGTTATAACTATGTCCTCTTCACCTGTGTATGGAAAGCATATGGTACGCCTAGGGTTTGCATCTGAAATGGTACCTTGCCCCATTTGCTTTGTTTTAATTTGACGGTTTGACTTTAATGTCAGAATAAATGCTATGGTCATGTCGCAAATGATACAAAACCACCCACTAATTAATTAAGAAATAGCAAAATCTTCCAAATGAAAACAACTTCCCTGTTGATAGTTGTTGTCTCATGTCTCATATCAAGTATAGTCATTGTACTAACATTTCATGGACCCAGCAAATTAAATAAATCAGTTTATGAGTCTTGCATATTCTTGTTACATTAATTAAGAAGCCTAGTTTGTGCTTGTACTGGTTAATGGCCAGGGGTGTGTGTGTGTCCCGTCACAATATTGGGGTGGGGGGGGGGGGTGGATTCTATCAAATTATAACTTCGATGTAATAGAAAAAAGGTATTCTACACTTCACCATAAGGAGGAGGAGGAGTAGGAGGAGGATCAGTAATTGGTGTAATGGGCCAATATTAATTAGTTTCAATGGATTCTGTAATATATATATATATATATTGTTTTTCCATATGATCATGTGTATATACTAATTTCTCATAGTTTATACATCATTTCTTTTTAAATGGCAAGGAACTCAAGCCTATATCTCCCTTATGCAAGTGAAATAAATCCCGGATAAGCATATAGCCAGTCGCGGGTTGAAAAGGATGCCTATAAACCCAGCTCACAGGCAATAAAGATGAGGTAAGGGGGATTATTGCACATCCAGAAAGGAGAAATTTAACCATGTTTTCACACAATCCTTATCTTATGCCTCAAACCAACAAGCCAACCTTTGTCATATACTCAAGTCTTAATAGTGTGTGTGCGTGAGAGAGGAGGATTTATGTACACATGCATATAAATCACAATCAAAGCACTCGTGCATGAGTTTCATTTTCCTTACCTCGTTTATGATCGGCAAAAAGTTGTTGGATTCCACTATTTAGGCTTTCCTTGATATGCACTTGAATTAAAGCGTTTGTGGTGTGAATGAGTTCTGCATTCTCAAGAAAATTAAGTGAAACTCCAATTACTTCAGTTTTCTATACAAAATGGAAATAAAAGATATAGTTTGTTATAGAAATGGACAAACACAAAGCAAGGAAACAACATCCTTTTTTGGAAATGATAAGCTTAAGAAGCATTGACTGAGTACCTAAACTAGCTAATTACTTGCATGGCAGTGCACAAAAAACGTCATTAACGTCGACCTACATCGGCTACTGAGCAAAGAGGGAGAAATATCTGCTAATATCATGTATTTTGAAGTATACATCGTGTAGAACACAGCCGTATTCATATTGAATGATATGGTATATAGAGAAAACAAAAGCATGAAATCAAATACAAAATGATGACATGAAAACAAAGAGATCTTTACTTGAACAGAGAAACTATAAAGAGAGAAGAATTATACAATAAGAGAGATTTTGAGAAGGAAAGCAAAGGCAAAGTAACATAGAGGCTATTTGAGAAGATCATATGTTACTTACATGAGAAAAAGAAAGAGAGTGAGAGAGGGAAGGAGGGAGTTAGAGAAAGGGTGTTGTGTCGACCACTAAGCTTGGAGGGAGATATTTTATAGAGAGGAAAAGCTAGACCATCAATAATTATTATGATCATAATACTGTAGGAAGAAAATAATTATATATGATGCTATAGTGTAATTTCTTAATAAAAGATCATGAGTACTTTGCAATAATATTATAATTTTTTCTAATAATTGAATATATAGGCTATCCTATTTTTTATTTTATTAAATCATATATTATATTTAAAGTATCCATTTCTTTTAAATTAATGTAGGGCCACAACCAAAATGAGGTTAGAGGTACACGTGGTTGACACTAGTCCTGTCTACTGTAGAAACCACTAACCCTTTCTACTGTAGAGCTCGAATTCAAGGATTAAGCAGCTAGGTGATTGAAATCCCTATCAGTAAATCAACGCGAATATTTAAGTGTTTGTATGACTTTTCCCCCTTTTTGAGATTAATATGGATAAAGATAAATAATCACCAAGTACAATTTTTTTTCCATTTATAGTGTCGACATGTTGGGGAAGAGATAAGGGAGTGATAGACTTGGAACGATGAGGACCAAATGATCTATTATGACTTCAAAAAATTGATTCAATATCCATCAATTAAAACGTTTGGCATCATCAACTTTCGTTTGGGTATCAACTCTTAATGAACTTTATTAACACCCCACCTCTCTCTCTCTACTTATCCCCGTCTCGTAGGATGTCTGAAATATAAAATCTGACAAATTAACGAGGCACATGATTAGTACTAGACCCAACAGTATATCTGTAAATGTTGATCCCATGTCGGCACCTACGTGGAGGCAACTAGAGTCACATGTATGATAAATTTTGTACGTCGAAATTTCCAAGTATAAGCAAATAGTACGTAAAGGAGAATTAAGGGGTAGCATGTGTGGTGCTTAGAAGTATAAGGACATGAGTATCATCACTGTAGGATTCATGCCCTAGGTTCTTACAACACTTGGTCTGTGAAAAATATCGCCAAATGTATATACGATGTTATTATAATACAATTGGTTCTCCCTTTTCATGGACAACAAAAATACTGTGTTTTGTAGAAAAAGACCAAAGGTTTCGATTAGGCATCGTGCCCTGCTTCCCAATTAATATTATGTTATGGTTATATATATTTTTTAATTTATGGGTTATTTTGTAAAATAAAATAATTGAAACAACATATTTGGCCCCATGAGTGTCAACTTATGGGCTAGCATTCCATCTTAGATTTGCGGTATTTCATGTATGCATGTTGTGCCGCTTTCCACCATTTATTTATAATCTCTACTCGGCCTTCGGAAATTTGAAAAGTACATAGAATAAATAAATCACTTTTCCATTTCAATTCACCATGAAGTTGTTTTCTTCCACATACGAATTTAGGTAATTTTTTATAAACTGATTGGATTCGACCGGATCAAAGATACAAGTTCACTTTTAACCATAGTTTTAAGACCCGGCCCGGGTTCCGGGTTTTGACCGGGTCACCGGGTCAAAATTTATTTTTTAATTTTTTTTTAAAAAAATCAAAACGACGTCGTTTTAGCAAAAAAAACAAAAAAAATATAAAAGTCAACGGATTTGCGGCCGGGTCTTGACCGGGTCAACCGGGTTCCGGGTTCCGGGTCGACCGGGTCTGGCCGGGCCAATTCCCAAGCGGGTTTTGGCCTCCACCCGGACCGGTTCCATGCCCGGGTCGACCCGCCGGGCCGGTCCGGGTTTTAAAACTATGCTTTTAACTCGGTAATTATGTGCATAATTCATGAATATAAAGTAAAACATTTCCTATCCCTTCTCAAATTTCTACGTCTTATCACTTCTTCTCATAGTTTTGTCCCTTCCGATCCGGTTGAGTACGATCTAGTCCAGCCTTCTTACGTGCTAAGCATCTTTTAGCTTCTTTAATTTGTTTAATTAGAGTAATAGCATACTTTTTTGAAATTTTAACAAGATTTTCTATATAATGATGTAGAACTCAAGCTCTGAATGTTTAAGTTAATTCTGGATGCACGCAGTGTTAAAGTGGATCTTCAGTTATATATACAGAGAGGTTGAGTGAGAAATGAGAAAAAATGAAAAAACTTAATTATTAATCTTCTTCTTTTCTGTTATTCAATTCTTGCTATATATATATATATATATATTACATTTATCATTATCAATCTTGGTCTTAAACATGCACAAGACTAAAATTGAGATGGTAATTTGGCTATGTATAATAAAGTGATTGAGGTTTCCATAATATGTTTGTTTCCTCTCAGCTACCTCATTTTTTTCAAGGGTGTGTGGATAAGAGAGGTGATGGGCAATGCCTTTGTCAAAAAGAAATTGTTTCAAACGATTACAGGTATACCCCCCAATCAGTCTATAGTTTTAACAGTAGCAAAATATTGTGTAACAAAAAGGAATAGAAGGCAACAAACGTAGAGAACAAATCAGACTTATTGACTAGGGAAACAACCAGCAATAACGTGTACATTCATCAATAAAGATAGTATAATATTTATAATCATCCACTAAGATACATGGTGCAGTCCCTAGAGATGAATATGGATAGTGGCAAAGGGAGAAGTGAATTTATGATGATGCTGAGGAAAAGATAGTTTGCTAACTTTCCCTATAAGATAGGGATGACACATCATAGGGGAGGAAGTTTTGGGAGCATGAATATGAGCTTTATTTAGCATGAGGGAGACAACATAATTTATGGGATGTCCTAACCTATGGTGCCATAGATTAGATTGAACAAGTTGACCAAGAAATGCTTGAGCTGGCGATGGCTGAGTGGAAGATGATGATGAAAAAGCATGGATAGGATACAGTCATTATTGCACAAGCCTCTGTAAAGAATCCTCCTTGTAGCTTTGTCCTGAATCCAAAAGCAAAATGCATAAAAAATAAGCCAGCAATTATTATCAAGGCAGAGCTGATGGACTGACAATAGATTCTGAGTTAATTGAGGAACAAGTAGCACAAAATCCAACTTAAGTGGAGACATAAAAGAATTAATGATAGACTGACCAACATGAGATACTGTCAAACCTTTACTATTGGCAGTATGAATTGTGTCGACTATTGGATATGGTGAGGCCAATGTCAAATTATTCAAATCTGTTGTCATATGATTGGTGGCACCAAAATCAGTGAGTCATATTTGAGATGATCCTGAAGAATTGGATGCTAGAGGTGTAGAGTTGAGCATGGTGTGCATGGCTTGCATGGTAGGCTGTGAGTCTGGAAACTGAGCAGACAAGAATAAGAGATGTTGTCAAGGGGCTCGATATGAGGAATGTTGCATATTTAGTGATTGTATGGGATAAGACTGCTTTATTCAAGCGTGAGCTAAGAGCTCTGATACCATGTTAACGTGTATCTTCAGTTGTATATACAGAGAGGTTGAGTGAGAGATGAGAGAAAATGGAAAAACTTATTAATCTTCTTCTTTTTTATTATTCAATTCTTGTTATTTCTATGGTTAGTTATATATATATATATATAACAACTTAATTGCATGTAACTAACTTTTCTAACTGACTACCTGACTAACAGCTAACTAACTAACAGATTTATTAATCAATATTACACTTATCATTATCTTGTGCATTGTACTCTAACACGCAGAACCATAGTGCAACAACCAAGTAAATGACATTTATGGGTTTGGTTGGTAACGTGTGAGGTGAGGAGAAGAGGTCTTTTGTTTTCTCATGGCATGGAATGTTAGGATCGGTTAGATATTTGCTAAAAGACACATAACACAATATTCAAAATTTAGTTCAGCAATTTATCTATATTATTTTTAAAGCATCTAATATTATTAGATATAGAGAAATTTATAATTACACAACAGTGAAAAAGGAGAAAACTCAACTCAACTCTCATATCTCTCACTTAGCTTGCCATTACAAGCTGTTGCCAATGCAACTCTATTTACCTCTCATTTTTCTCCACTAAATTGGCTCTAGTTTGCTCATAAATGGTTCCTATTTATGGTATAGATGGGAGAACAAACATCCCCATTTCTAGCCTCAATTCCAATATTAATGGAAAAAACCTAACCATGATTTCACCCAACAAATCATCCCTAAATTCGCAGCCATAAACTCTTCTAGCATATTTGAAGCCCATTTTTTACCCATAATATATGTGATTGTCATTTGTGTCCATATTTTTAACAATATCTCACTTGAAAACAAATGATAAAGACATGTCTTCAATCTCAATCTAAGAATTCAACTAGCTCTTATTTTTTTTTTACCATGGAGGCAACCTTTTAAAGTTAATACACACTTACTTTCATGCTTCTAGTATTATACTACCATCAATAATGTCATGCACTTCTTGCGGAGGTGCAATGTTACTTTTTGGTCAGTGTTCTGAAAGGGTATTTGGTTGATTTAGGGAGTCATCACCTAATATTATATTACTAGAAATCCTAACTAGTTTTTATATATTCTAGACAAGGGTCTGGTTAAGTAAATTAAGATATTAGCACTTCTAGTACGCCTTACCCAAGGAAGGTTGCATTGTTTTTTTCTCTTTGTTTGGTTTGGTCTAATGATGTTTATTTCTACAAGTCTATGATGGCGGGTCTTCTACGATAAATAAATCTAGTTTTCTAGGTCAAGAACTTAGTCTCGAATGATGAGAAGTCCTCAATTACCATTGTGGCTTCTTTTGGGGTAAAAGAAAAGAATTTTTAGCTATTGCATCATTCAAATAACATTTCAAATGAAATTCCTTGTATTTTAAATTGCTTAATTGTTAAATTTACCCTTAATGTTTGAGGTGTATGAAAGGCATAATGTTGGTGCTTCTATAAAAGGTTGTGCCAATATTCCCTCCCTATTCTTCGACTTTAAAAATTGCTTGAATAGGCTAGTCGTTTAAGCAACTACATTCTTCACAGATTCTAACTCACTCTGATTATGTGATTATAGATGAGCCTTTTCTTTGTTTTCATTCTTTCTCTCAATCGGGTGTAGTAGACTTTAAGGTAAGGGATTATGTTTCACAACTTGTAATGCATATGAAATTTTATAAGTCAATGTGTGATTTGCATGATCATGATACATATGCCAACGTATATTGGATAAGGATCTAGCCTTTCCAATAATGATTGATGGTTGTCGCTTTACTTGCATAACGGCATGTATTCTTCTTTAACATTTCTTGTCAGGAGTAATTATACCCAAGTTTTATACAAAAGATTGGTCAATATATTTTATAAAAAAGAAAAATACAAGAAAAAGGAAAAATACATCAGTCTTTTTCTTCAACCATGTCTCTAGCCGAAGGTAGAAAGGTAAAGTTGATTCTCAATCTTAGCTAGAAAAGCATTGATCTCAGCTAATCTCTTATTATAGTGAAGGATGTCCCCTGTAACTTTTCGAGCATCGATAGCATACTTGGCAGCTTCATCCATTTGATAATCCTTCTTAGCCATCTTCATAATAAGCAATAAGTTGTTTCGATCCAAGGCATTGTTATTAACGTCAATCTAGTCTTTATGTTTTTCCAATGCTATTAACTTCTCTTTCAAGTGCTTCATATTTTCTCTTTCCTTGTAGAGCTTTACTCTCAACACCTTGATTTCTTCTTCTTTTTTTAATCATTAGATCTACTTCAATAGCCTTACTACCTTCCCTTTTCCTCTAAAACTTATTGTTTCTTCTGTTAGTTATCTTTCAATCATTATTTTTTTTTTGTTAAGATCCTCATATTTCTTAACATTATCCATCAATTTTGCTTGAACTTGTGCAAATTTATCCTAATAATATTCAACATTTCATTTACAGTCATTGAAGTTGGACTTCAATGCTTCAAGTTCAGAGCTATTTCGCATCCAATTCAAACTTAGTTCTCCTCGTTTTCTCACATTCTTCCCTTGTGGCCTTCTTTTAACCCAATAGTAGCTATAGAATTGTTATTCTTGTGTCATAGGATTGAACTTGCTCATCTAGAAATGCCCTCCTTTTATCTTATCCAACAACATTGCTTTTAAGGTTGCCTTGTCTCTTTTACTCTTACTCAACTCTGTTTAAAGCTTTTCTACTTGCTTTCTCAAATCTTCCTTATTGTTGACCCTTTTTCTTTTGACGAGCTCTTTCATAACTTGCGAAGGTCCAACATTAGAATACAACATCCTAGGAACAATAGTTAGGGTCACATTCCTCCATCTTGTATACTCTTTACATGTGCTATGCAATAGACTCGTTGCATAAAGGAAATTTATTAACACCCTTAGTATGTCATACATGAGGTAAGCTGCAATGTTTTTTTTAACCTGAAATAACCATCAATGATAATTGAGAACATTTCACCATTTCCAGACTAAGTTCTTGACATAAAAAAAACCATGGTTTGTTCATCGTAGCAAACCCCCCATCGTAGACTAGTAGAAATGGAAACATCATCAGACCATAGCAACCAGTAAATGAGTTGTATTATTCTCAATAATATTTTGAATACTAACCTCATACGATTTTTTTTTTATCGTTATATTAAAGTGAGTAATAATAATTTATTATCCCTAATATATTTTTTAAACAACCATTTTTAGATTTTTTTTTTATCATTATATTAAAAGTGGATAGTATTTTCTTGCCAAAAATAATTTTTTAATATTTTTAAAATATAAGCCAAAATCCTTTGGAATTTTGTAAACTTATTGTAAAATCTATGCAATATTTTTAAAACATGCTAAAATATTTTAGATTTTAAAAAAATTCTCAAATAATTTTTAGGATTTTTTCCCCATATGCAAGGAAAAAGAAAATATTTTTTATTATTTATTATTTTATTTATTTAAGCTTTGAAAAAAACTCATTTTTTCATGAAATAAAACTGCATAATACAGGCTTAATAGGTGTTTGTCAAACACACCTTTACACCAAACCTTTAACAAAAACATAGTAAGCCAAACAAGACTTTAGCCATTTGACCAGAATTTAACTCGACTTTGACCTAACCGGGTTGACCTGATACCTTTGGTTTAAACATATACTAAACTGCAGACCATTGGTTTTAATTGAAAACTAAACCAAAAATTAAATCAAAACTTAAAAAAATAGAAAAACTCAAAAAACAATTGACCAAAAATGGATCATACAAAACAAAATAAAGAAGAAAAAAACACGAAAAACATTCATACCAATTCCAGTAACATGACTCTCCAACCAAACCAGAAATTATCAAAACAAGGTCCATAAACATGTTGTGAATCAATCAAGGATCAATAACATCGCATCTATTCATTTTGATTATCAAAGAATCATAAATTTGGTTAAAATAGGTTTCGATTCTAAACTAAAACTACATGACTAAAACCCATTAAAAACTTGTTATTGATGCAAATAAACCCAAGATTATTAACTAATCAAGTAACACAAAGTTTTTAGTGCAAAGAAATGGATCAAAAAGTATCCAAATCATAAAGTTAAGACAATGTTATTTCCAAGAACAGAAGAACACTTCCTAACAACCTAAAAAAACTCAACACACTATTAAACCCCTATAAATCAACTTATAGCCCTCTAAACACACTACTTTTGGTCCTTACGAACCACATTATCAATATCAAATATAGTTGAATCAAAAGAACTAATAAAAACATCAAATCATCAAAAAATCATACATTAGATTCCACCTTCATAACTACAACCGTAATGACAACAAACAACAATATCAAATTTAGATTCAAAACTGGCTCTCTAAACAACTTAATACCCAAATCAAGCTTAGGAATCAAGAACATCAACTAATAAAAAAGACATTAAACACCTAATTACATATTGGTATAATAAAAAAAACATTTTATTTCTGCAAAATAAACATCAAGAAATTCCCTAAACATTCTAGTAAACAGAAACAAACAACTCATATCAAAATTAAGTAAAGAAAACAAATTTCATGCATTAATCAAAATATAAGTTCAATACAATGTATCACCAAAAAAAGTTCAAAACATCTTTAAAACAGTAATAAAGAGCTAGGAGTGTGCCTCATGGACATCACCTGCTAGATTAGAAGAGTTTTTTTTATATATCTTTTAAGCTCTAATAATTTCTATTTCCTTTTCTTTTCCAAGCTTGCTACTTTCTCTCAAAGTTGAGGAAATCTTTATATTATGTTTTTAAACCTTCATACTTGGAATTCATTTATCTATCTTCCTCTCTCTTTTTTCTCTCCTAATTTCTGCTCCTTTACCATGATTTTTAAAGGATATTTATAGGGTTTCAAGTTAGGATTTTGTTGGATTCAATCAAAGATTGATCCTCCTTCATCAAAGTTTGGCTCTCTTATTAAAATGAGAGAGTTTTATGTATGTTTTACAGATGAGGGCTTTGTACCTATGTTAGTTTTACAATTGTGGTTTTGCAATAAACTTGGTTTTGGAGATTTTGGTGATTTTCCTAAACTTGGAGACGAAGGAGCTTGTTTCTAGCCTTTTAATCTTAAAGAAACATGGTCAACCTTTGATAAGAATCCACTGAGAAGGCTTGAAGTGTGATAACACAAAAAATGTTAGTGGTTTTAAAAAATGGATATCACATCCATAGATGACTAGGTTACCTAGCTTTGAGGTTTTTTCAAAGCAACTTTGACATCATCGTCGTTGAAGACCATCTAAAGTCGATAGAGGGGGTGCACCTTTTCGTTAGATCAAACCATGATCAATTTAAACGTATGTAGCTTCCCATTCATTCACTTGAAAGTCCCAACTTGAGTAGCCCAGAATCTACCAATGCAGTGAGGCTAATCGAAGACAAGATGTTGTTGATATTATTGAGAAAATAGGATGCAAATATTCAATGAAAGTAGCTGATCTTTGTAGAAGAGGTGTTTCTAAGTCAAATGATGACAATTACAATCTCTGAGGTGGTCACAAATACCACATTGATTTACCTGAAACTGCTTACTCGATCAGCCAAACTACTAAAAAAGGAGATACACAATGGTGAACAACGCGTCGTCTAGGCCAAACCCTAAAAATTAGGGTTTAAATTTCGGATTTTGCTAAATTTCAATTAGTATTTTTTTTTTTCCAATTGCTTTTAATTGCACTCAAGATTGCCTCTCAACTTTTATTTTTTTTATGCAATTTCACCCTTGTCAAAACTCAATTCTCAGCCTCAAAGTTTATAACCTTTTTCAATTATATCCTTGATTCTTGATTTATGAAAATTGACCCTCAATCAACAAACGAACATTTAATCTCTTTAATTTTACCCTTGGTTTGACTAATTTGACCCTTATATTTACATGTCCTTCTTTTGGTTTGGTCATTGGTTTTGGATTTCTTCAATTAGGTTCCTAATTGCTCACCAAACTTTAATATTTATTTTGTTAAGCCCCTCATTTGACCAAATTAACTCTTTAAAATTGTAATTTGATCCTCAAATTTAATTTCTTCGAGTTAAAGCCTAAATTAACTTCAAAAATAATTTTTTTCTTGCAATTAGACCCTCAATAAATTCCAAATGAATCCTTAGATATCCAATTTTGAATTTGTCTTCCCCAAATTGAATTTTTCTTGTTAATAGGCCTTCATTACTTAAAATTGAATTGTAAATTTGGGTAGTTCGATCCTTCTCAACTAGTTTTTGGCAATTTTCTGGACATTCATCATGTTCACACTAATGTATATATTTTTTTATTTTTCCAATTTTTCTTTTTAATTGTATTTTTATTTTTTATTTTTTAAAAAAATATTTATATAGGGTCTAAAAATAGGTAACAACAAAGATCTCACCACTATTACAAAAGTTTACTCATTCATGAGTTTGTGCATGCTCTTGACCCTACCTAGTGGTCACACTTTATTTCTCTATAAGTCATCCACACTTCTTCAAGAATAAATGTTTACTAACTCATTGAACTTTAGGATGAGGGAAATATTCATAAAAGTCAATTAAGAATTTGTCTCAATAATCATCTTAGCCAATACTTTACCTATGGCTATACAAATACTATCGTATCCATTCATTTGTATTTGAATATTTATATCACTAAAGTCAATTAGCACACCTCTTCTCACACCAGAGAATCACTCAACTAGATTGTTTGTCACACCACTTCTAAAAAATTATTCATGATTATCTATGGCATAATATTTCAACCGCAATATCGGTTATAAGAAGATTTGTCCTTGAGCGTACACCATGACCTCACACCTTTTCACCAAGGAGCCTACATTCATTGTTATATGACGATTGCATCCTCTTTCCACTAATATCCCTTGAAGTGCTCCAATTCCATATCACCATGTGCATTATAGGAGAGATAATCGTCACTAATCACATGGAGTTTATGCTTCTTTTATTATGGTGCTTATTATTCCATTCACACTTCAAACCAATATATCTTCTTCTTTAATAATAAACGATTGTACCTCTTCAACTAGGTATTATACAATAACTTATGTTCTATCCTTGTATGTATTGGAAAGGTCTTTGCACTGTGTTTATTGAGAGCATAAGAGAATTTTTACTATACATCCTTTTAGCTTAGTCTCTACAACGAGCTTCACTAGAAACACATCATTTGATTGCACATATCATGTCAGATATATTTTTGGTACATATTTTGTCTCATTTTTTAGGTGTCAATACCATGTTGAATCCTACGAGTACTTTTACAGCTTTTCTATATTGCTTTGTGTAATAGTTTTTCACCAAGTTTTTCTTTGCTTGCTTAAGTTTAACAACAACTATTCCTATCAGAAATACGGTGCCAATCTTAGTTAATTAAAGTTAGCATATTTAGAGAAATCACATATCCATCATATCCTTGAACATGTGGAACCCATTTGTCCTTTTATTTCACTATGAAAAAAAAATATCATGTGAATAATACCTCTACCAAGCAAGCTCCTAGGAAATATTGGAGGGGTCACAAATAGTTCCGCTTAAAACCCAATCTTCTTAGACAAAACTTTTTAGGCTCGTATCTATTTATCTATTTATCATTGTAACTTTTTATATATGAAATCATATGCTAGCTATGTTATGACTATCCTTAATAGTTCTTCCATCGCATACTCCAGTTTAATTTATCTATACTCGGTAAGACTATCAATGCTACAAAATCGTCAAGATCGGCCTTTCATTCTTCTTCACTCTACACCTTAATCTCTTACATTCCACAAGTCTAGGTGTTTAGAGTACTCAATTCTACCTTCTTCTCAATGCTACTTAAATCTCATAACTTAACATTTCAACACATACATTTATCTAATGTGCATGATTTCTTCTTCATTATCATCATCGATCACCAAGATGACCTTCAAATGCCCTTTATATGGACATTGCATCTCATTATATATCCACCAACACTTTCATTCTAAATTTTAATAATTAAACTATACTATTATTTTATAAATGATCAAATTAGCTGAACGAAAATATAAAATCACCCAAATTACATTTCAAACAGTTTAGATTTGATCCAAACAATTATGGCCTAATGAACAACCTAAATTGAACAAAACACTAGTTGCATATAGGGTCACCTATATTGGATCACTATCATTGGCTTCAATGGCTTGGCTCGTCTGCTCGACTTGGCTCAAGTCCATCTAGGATTATTAATGACATGACTGGTAGGGGACATTGTTGATGTATCTGACTAGACTAATAATGTGTCATATGACACCACACTTGCATCACAAATATTTTAGGTCAACTCTATTAGGTAGGGTCAACATGTTAGGTGAAGAAGACGCGTATGGCATATAGTCACACTGGGGTAGCTTCCTTGGAGATGAGTATAGACGTGTGTAGCCATGTTGCACATTGATTTTTCATGTCATTTTCTCAAGTGTGCTCCTATTGGCTTTCTCTTCATGTTGGTATATTCAAAACATATTTTCTTACCACTTTCATTTCTTGGAAAAAATCAAACATCTATTATTTTCTTAGCTTTGATACTAATTGTTAGAATCAATTTAATCTTTTCCTAGAGCTTGAACACTATATTTAACGTGGTTCAACAACTTTTCTATATCCATAAAGTAGTCAGAATGGAAAATAATGAAACTCAACTCCCATCTCTATCACCCAACTTGCCATTACAAGCTACTCCCAATACTATATTATTAGTAAAGTTGTCGGACTTAATTCATAGATTGACCTAAAAAAAGATATGAGTTATTGAGACCAGATCAACTCCATCGAATCAACCTAGGTTAATAGTTTTTATTAGAACTACAATGTTCTGTTCTTTCATTTTTTTTTTCTTAGCTTTCAATTGGGTTAATAAAACTCAATTAGATTGAATGAGTGTAGTCGAGTCAATGTTCTGTCAAATTCAAGTAAATAATCAATTTAAATTAAGTGTGGGATTTCTAGTTTTTTGGATCAATACCTCAATCAGGTTTAAAAACTATGTTTTTTAGTTGATTTTTACTTGAAAAACGAACAAAAGTTGAGATTTATAAGGTGATACATTTGTCCTACAACTGAGCTTCTTGTCCCAACATGTAGTGCTATATATAGCTAAATTTCAAGGCCTACATCACACAGAAACACTCCTTATACAATCTCTCAAACCCTATTACCCTAGTACCCTTAACTTCGATCTCAATATAAATGCGGTGGGGGTCTCTCCAGAAATGGGTGGGGTTTTGGTTGTAATGTTCTGTGCCTATATTATTATTTAAAAAAAAAAAAAGATGCTGAATGACACATGAATTATTGCTGTTGAATCTGCCACGTGCACGGTTATGAATTATTGATCACAGTTGCCGACGGTGCCTGTTACACTGTACAAGATTTTAGTGTGGTCATTCACAAGTCCTTCTCGTTCAAGTGAAAGTTTGACAATTTAAAGGTCAATGTGAGTGGTGGAATGGGTTTAGCAGGTCATGTCATTGTATCGATATCTTGATGATTGGAGGATAATTTTGTTTAATTTCACAGCACTAGATCATCATGGAGTACCCTAAGATTCTTCCCTTTTCAAATTTAATTATCATAAATACATAAATATCTAAGTAAGTACAACTTATAACATGGTGACAAGTGGCCTATCTCTTGTGGGCAAGGTTTGCCCCATGCCCATCCTGCAAAAATCACATGGATTGCTATCTCGTTGTAACTAGTTATGTGAACTGTATTTTATTATGGGCTGAGTAAAAAACAATTTGATAAAAAAACATATATATTCAAGTTTTTAATTTCTTTTTTAAATCCTAATAATAAATCAAAAAAGCTTATAAGAAATATTTGTGTCAATAAATACAAAAAAAAATATTAATATAACCATGAATCACAAAGTCAACATTTATATTTAATATACTATAATATAATATAATAAAGATCATATGCAGTACTAAAAATATACAAGATCTTAAACTAATTTTTATTGTAGCTGGAAAATAAAACAATGCTACAATTGCTACAGTGAAACATCATTTTCTTAGTCTGTGTAGAATAAATTTCAAAAAACAAAAAATGTAAAGAAAAAATACATTAACAAAATTATAAAAGAATAAAAATATAAAACAAAATGGTATAAATAGGCCAAGTGTAAAGAATATATATATAAGTGTAAGGGAAAAAAGGGGAAAAAAACATTAAAATCATGAATTTGACACGGAGGTTATCAATTTCTTTTAAAAAAAAAATACCAAGTATGCATTATGATCCAATGTGTTTTTTTACATTAAAAATTACAAATATCATTTGAAAAGCCTATGCAATCACTAATTAAATAAATTGATAACCATTTATATAAATAAATAAATAAGCCATTAACAATAAGAAAAAAACTATAAAGATGATATATTTACCGGATTATGTTTACAAAACTATTTTATTTAAATAAATAAAATAAAATCCACCCTAAAAAACTCATGGCTTAAATGATAAATACAAAAAAAAATGACTAGATAAACCCACACTATAAAAACTATTATGAAGGTTGAAAACATAAAAAAAAAATATAAGGAATAGAAACCTGCTGATACGATGGAAATATATAAAAAAATACCTTGAGTGAACCCGGTGCTCAACTTGGATGAACAAATCAAACACATGACCTATGACATGAAATTAGGATGACCTCATAAATAGCAAAGCAAAAATAATATTGGTAAAAAAAAATTTGAAAATAAATGCTTTAAAAAATATCAAAGTCGACCCGGACTAACTTTCAAATATATGACTCGGGTCGTGAGATTAGGATGACCTTATTAAAGGCAAACATGAAAAAATAAATAAGCAAAATTCTTCACCAAATAAATATTGAGGGATGAAATTGAGTAAAAAAGGTCAATAAAAAAAAATGCAAACAAAACAAATAGAAATTAAAAGAATTAAGACTAAATTCAACATAAAACAACTAAAATTAAATGTAATGGAAACTTTAAATGAAATTAAATGTTTGAGATTAAATTGAAAAAAATAAACCAATTAAGAAAATAATTAAAAATAAAGATTGGCACCAACTTGACATAAAAATTCAATTAAAATAATTGCTCAATGATGAAATTAAAGAAAGCAAATAAATCAATACAATGATTGAAAACAAAAAAAAATGCAATTAAAAGAATAAGGATAAAAGTTTATAAAAAAAAACTAACAAAATCAAACAGTCAAGGATGAATTCGAAATACAACACAATATAAATAATCAATGTAAATAAAACAATTATAATTAAGAGAATCACTGAATCAAAAGAAAAAAGAAATTGAAGGGTTGATATAATTTTTTGCATGAATAGCACGCATTCCAATGAAGAAAGAAAAGGAAAAGAAAGAACAACAAATAAATTCAAGTAGCGTCAAACAAGATTTCACTGTTATACATGCATCACCTAGGGAGGAAGAGGAAACCGGGACGCATCAAATGATGTGTCGGAAGCTTGATTTCAACAATCTTTATCAGCCGCACGCAACGCTCGAAGGTGGCAAACGTCAACACCTTTTTATCATGTGGACAAAACCAAAATACCCTTATGACTAAATAACAAAAACAAAAAATCATTTATGAATTAAAAGAAAGCCTTTGAAACCAATGCTAAAAAATTTGAATGGCGAGGTAATAGAGTAATTTAATTGTTCATAAATTATATATAAAAAATGAAAATGCCTCTAGGATTAAATAATAAAAAAAACTATTAGAAAATGACAATCAAGTCCCTAAAGCTAAGGTTAACAAATTTGTATAATAAAATATATGTGTAATTTAACTATTCATGGTAAAATTAAAATAACTATATGCCTCCTATTTCAAAGATTTTGATTTTTATTCTTTAAGAACAATATGATAATTGCACTGTTATTAAAAATTATAAGATAGTGTTGCCCTAGACAAATATAAAATTACAAATTAGTTGTGTGTAAAGACCAACCTACCTTTCAAGTGAAGATTTTAAAATTAAAGAATTAGAAATAAAAGTGTAATTTCACTGCAGCTTTAGACATATTTCACCGTTGATGAGCTACAATAAAAAATCCATGGGGTTAATATTTTCCATAATGTTAATATTTTGACATGATCTTTGGTTATGCTCTCAAATTTCAATTCAGGTAAGGTAGTTGCATGTTTTGTCAAAATTCCTAAAACCACATAATGAATTTTTTCAATTTACATGATAGCCCAAAGACCAAAAACAAAATATTTATAACTGTATTATGTATGCATGAATGAGAAATATAAGCAAATTAGAAAGAAAATATGATGTGATTTTGAAATTTTATAAAAACAATTAAAAAAAAAACTAGTTGACTACATAAATAAATTAAAAAAAAAAGTGTGGCCCCTCATATAAATTGATTGGTTATTTGTAGTGTTTACAGTATAAGGATGACATTAGAAAAATATCTGCGATATTTTAATTGTCCATGATATAAGATCGTATTATTAGAGGTAAACATTGAATTATCTCAAAAGTAATTATGGTACTTTCTCATCACCCCAAGACTTGAAAAAGTAATTATGGTAAACATTTATCTTCAGTTGCAATTCGGAAACACATTATATTTTGTAACCAAATTTCTTTTTTGGCAAATGCAACGGACGTTCTAAATACTCTCTTATTTTTAGCGCAAGCAAGTTTCTTATAATAAGAAGAAATCTACATATATATTCTTGTTAAAAAATTATCTTCAATCTAATAATTTAAACTTTTAGATGAGTTCTAATATATAATTTATATTATTCTCTAATATATTCCCTCAAGTGAAAGCCTTTTGAACTTGAATTTGCACATAATTACATTACTTTGTATTAATTTTTATCGAATAAATAAAAATGATAAAATTCGAACTCGTAACCACTTAGTCATCAAGACTCTGATACCATATCAAAGAATCATCTCAACCTAATAGCTTAAACTTTTAGGTGAGGCTTCAAAATATGATTTTCGTAGAACATTTTCACTTGAATATGTTCAATATTAAACATGTAACTAAGAAAATAATACAGGATTATTAAGTAAATAACTAAATAGTTTAGGCTTTAAAGGGGATTTAATAATATTTTGATTTGATCTTATACCTATTGTTGCCATAATTATTCAAAGCCTTAGGTGCTCATTGGTGGTCATTCACGCAACACTTCATTATCATTGATAATTAGCAAGTTCCATATTAGTAAGCCGTCATCATCAGCCATCACAACAGAATAAATATTGCAATTAATCTTGTCACCGTCACCATCTTAAAGCTTTGAATCTATGCTATTATTGTTTGTGTCATAACCCAAATTTTGAACAAATAATAAAAATTAAATATAGTTGACAATGGGGTTAAGACAATAAATTTTGAAGTTTGGGGATGTAACTTGAGAGTTAATTGATCAATTTTGAAAGAATTAAAAGTAAAAAATTTAATTAATTAAGGGGCCAAATGGGACAATCCACAAATTAAAGACTATTTTGTAAATAGTGTTATAATTTAGGGATTTAATTGAAATTAATCAAAAAAGGGAAAAATTAAAAGAAACTTTTAATTGCTTAGGGGTCTAATTGCCGAATTTCCAAAGTCCAGGGGTCAAATTGAAAATGTCCATGGCTGCTTGAAACGTCGCCGTTACTGGTGAAATCCATTGCTACCGAAACGTCGTCGTTGATGGTGGAACAGTCGTGTTCGTCTTCTGCATCCCGATTCAACAGGCTGAAGATCTGCAACGAAGTTGATCCCATCGTGGACCACGTCTATCGCACACGATCTCGTCGGGGAAGATAAGAGTCCTGCGAAGACAGGACTGGTTAAAGGAGAGGAGCTGGGTAGTCTATAAAAGGGAGCAGAAAACCTAGTCGCAAGGGAGAGGGAATTAAACCCAGAAAACCAGAGTCAAGAACAAAAAACAACCCAAAAGGCAGCAACCCAACAAAAAAAAACAGAGCAAACAAAACACACAAAAAAAAAGAGTCAGATAAGAACAGTATCACCAGCCAGATTTCATCCTTCTAGAAATCAATTTTCATCCGAATTGTTTTCACCCCTACAGAAACCCAATTGATCACCAACCGTAGACATAGAGCAATCGAGCCACACCGTCGCCTCAGCCTGCCTCAGCATCGCCAGAAACAGAAAGCAGTCAACTCAAAGCGGCCAGACCAGCGTTGCAATCTTCTTCAATCTCCAAAAACAGGTTCGCTTCCTTTTCCATTTTTTCTCTGCTCTTCGTGTTCAAATAATTGTTTGAACAGTGCGAAGGTAATTTAATTACCTTCGCACTGTTGATGCACGCGTGATCTGTTTCACGCGTGCATCTTGTGTAGCCGGGTCACTGGGGCCGGGCTGGCTGGGTCAGCCCAGCCCTTGTGGGGCTGAGCTGAGCCCAGCCACTAATATATATACTTGCTGGGTTGGATTTAGCCCAGCCCAGCCCAAAATAAATAAAAAAAAAGGTAAAAAATATAAAATATTAAAAATATATAATAAAAATTGTGTATGTAAAAAATATATACATAAATGAATTTTTTTTATTCATTGACAAAAAAAAACATAAAATAAAATAGGATAAATTTATTTAGTATATTCACCGACGCCAGAGTCGGGAATAAAAAATACTAGGGTAAATTTATTTTATTTTATTTTGTTTCGCATGCATAAAAAAATAATTTGATAAAGAAATGAATTGATTTTTTATTCACATAAGATAAAATAGGATAAATTTATTTAGTATATTCACCGACGCCAGAGTCGGGAATAAAAAAAATACTAGGATAAATTTATTTTATTTTGTTTCGCATGCATAAAAAAAATAATTTGATAAAAAATAAATTGATTTCTACTTGTTTATTCACTGACGCCAGAGTCAGGAATATAATAAAATGATGATGTGAATTTATTTATTTTGATACCTACGTAATATTTACCAACGCCAGAGTTGGAAATATACGTAGTTGAATATTCACTGGCGCCAGAGTCAGGAATATTGTACACAAGAAATCATAGTATAAACCAATAAAGATGTTAGCAATTAATAACAAAGACCAGCAATGCAGCCTACCTTAGGTAGGACGTTTAAGGGGTGATAATATCTTCCCTTTTACGTAACCAGTCTCGGATCATAGAATCTCTGTTTGACCAGTTAGGGTTCCTAGTGACCATAATACTAGGTGGCGACTCCTTAAACAAAAACCTTTTCCCCTAAAAGAACACGATGCCTGAAATCGGTTCTTTTTCCATAATTCAAGAATTAATTTTTAAGGCCGCCGCGATGTCGGGTGCGACAGAATGGCGACTCCACTAGGGACCTAAGACTAAGCTTTGTCTTTATTTGTTAAAATTGCTATAAATGTTTGTTGTGTTGTTTTTTTATTTTATTTAGTTTATTTTATTTTATTGCTTTAGCATCCATATTTATTCATGTCATCATATACATTGAATATAGATTTGTGCCTTCACACACCACGCATTTCATAATAAATATTTGTTATATAAACTTTATGTTAAGTGGGAGAGTAGCGGTACCCCAATGGCTTTGGCCTGGGTAAGACTCGTGAAACCATCCAACTTTCGCTTGATTGTTTACTCGATAGTGGTTGGTATGCCTAAACTGATATTATTCAGGGCCTCTATCTTCACGCTACTTGTAAGCCTCACATCAACCTTTCGAGGAAGATCACTGAGCATGCGAAAGACCTTTCAAAGACTAGATAGCAACCTACCCTAAGCATGTAATGACTAGAACTTACCCTTTAGGTTGTTCCCTATGTAAGTTTCACTAAAGTAAAGCTTAACATATATCATTTCATAACAGGATTATTATTTCGGGTGACATAATGGCTGTTAATCGAGAAGTCAACACTATTGAGTATGGGCTTGAATCTGAATCATTGCATATGACCGAGGGAGACTGCCCTAGACTGGATGACAGTGGGATACCGCTGCTAAAAGAGGTGAGATGTGTAATAAATGATGCCATTCGTTTGATTCCACTCACCAAATATTTGGATGATGAGACAGAATTTACTAAGATATATGGGAGAGTTTTGCATCTTTTAAATGTGCCGGTACTGCCATTGGCCATAAGAGCTCTGATTCATTTTTGGGATCCTGATTATCGATGTTTTACATTTGGGGATGTCGATATGGTTCCTACCATTGAAGAGTATGGTGTTTTGACAGAATTTCCTGAGGATATACATAAGGTTTACTTTCATCAAAAGACTGAGGATACTATAGAGGAGCTTGCTAAGCTATTGGGAATCCAACAAATGAGTTTGTATAGAGAAAAAAATAATTCTGGGGGTTTGAGATGGAAACGGCTAGAAGAGTTGTTGATTGCTAAAAAGTCTAATCCATGTGCTAAAGTAGAAGTATACAGAATATTGGCTTTGGGAATATTTGGGTTGATTTTGTGCCCTTCATCTGCTGGAATTGTTAGTTTAGAGGCAGCCAATTTGTTTGTTGAGTATGAGAAGACTAAAATTAATCCTTCTGCTGCGATTTTGGCTGAAACTTTTTTGTCCCTCAATCATTGCAAAAAGACTGGAAAAGGTTCTATGAGATGTTGTGTGCCATTATTGTTCATTTGGATGGTAAGTCATATAGAATCCGAGACACCAATATTCCGGAATTTTTGGTGGTTTGATCAAAGGCCACTAGAGTTATTGGTATCAAGTGAATGGAAAATATTTTCTGAAGATGACTGGGGGGTAAAATTACAAGGAATTCCACGAAGCAAGTTTAATTGGAGAGCTCCTTGGATGAGAAATGTAACGTACTTAATGAGTTGTGGAAAGAAGCCTTGGGTACCTTTGATTGGAGTGACTGGATATATTAGCTATGCGCCTGCTTTAGTTGCAAGACAGTTTGGGGGCATACAAAGCATCCCAAGAACGGTTGGTTTATCTCAATTTACTGGAGTGTACAAAGGAGCTACCATGGAGATGTTGGAGAGCATTAAACAGGATTGGAAGTCTTTGGTACTTGTGAAAAAGGAGACTGGATTAAGGAATCCTACAGTTAGTGAAAAGTATTCTGAATGGCGTAATGGAGGAGTCTCTTATATGGCAGAAGTTTCTGAGTCTGTGGGCATTCGAAGAAAAAGAGTAAACTGTGAAGAAGAATTAAGAAAACAAGTAAAAGCGTTACAAGCTGAGCTTAAAGCAAATGAGGAACATAGAGTGTCTTTAGAGCGGCAGCTAGCCAAAGAAAAGGGTTTAAGGAAAATAGCTGAAGAAGAAAGGGACTCTGGTGGTCAAGACTTGATAAAGGCAAAGACTGACTTGGAAACACAAAAGACAATTAATCAGGACATGACATATTACATGGAAAAAGCTAAGCATTGGGAAGAGTCAGCCATCAAGACACAAGCAATATTGAAAATGCGTCGGGCAGACATTGTTAAGTTTAAAGACCAATTAGGAAGAGCTGAGGCTTTAACTAAAATGCACGAAGAGCAGAAAGCAGAGTTGAACAGTCATAAGGCTGAAGCAGAAGCGTTGAGATCTAAGTTGGACAAAGAAAAATTAAAGACCGTACAACTTATGGGAAACCAAAAAATGATAAAGCAACATAATCAAACATTGGATGATGCCAATAACTTTTTGTCTAGAAACAACTTGATTCATACTGAGAGGATAAGGGAACTACAAGATCAGATTAATCGAGCAGCTGCAGAAGCCCATTTATTACGAGTGGAAGCTCGTCAGGTGGGAGGAGATATAATGAAATATCGAAGAAGCATGGATAACACCGATCTTTTTTTGAAAGCAATAGCTACTAGAGGCAGTGTTTTTTCTCCTGTAATAGATTAGATTAATTTTTACTGTAAGTTTCTGAATAAGTAATAAGAGGGCTGAGACCCACATTTTTCAATGCAAAGATATGTGTATATAGCTGAAAGCCCAAATGTCAAAAAGCTAAGCAGATTTCTTCTCGGCATCGCAACAATGATATCAAGTTCAAGTTCAACCCATATATCCAAAGAATGACGGCCATATGTCACCAACAAAAAGCGAATCTATATCCAATATGTGGCATTCACATTCATGCATCACATACATTTGCTTATAGATTGTCATATTCTGCATATAACAGGTGAAATATAGGTCCCCAACCTAAACGTATTCATAATACTCGTTCACGAAAGAAAATGGAAAATGAAGAGAGAAATCAGCTAGAAATTCAACACCAAAGAGAGCTGGTTCAACACCAAAGAGAGATGGAAAGCCTGAAAGAGGATGTAGCAAGGCTTACCAGCTTGCTTGAACAAGCTTTGAGGCCTAGAGTTGGAGAAGGGACATCTTCTCAACAAACATTTACACCTCAACCTCCGCCTCCTGTTGTTCCGCTATTTGAGCCTCAACATGCTGCTCATTTCGCACCTACTCAATCAGCACATCCAATGAGGGTCCCCCACACTGTGTTGATAGAAGAAGAACCTCAAAGGAACAAGATCGTAGAGGAAAATGGTCAGGAAAAACTAGCTGCTTTAGAAGAAAGAATGAAGGCAATAGAGGGGAATAGTTTGTATGATCCGGTAAAGGCTGCTGAAATGTGTTTAGTGCCTAATGTGGTTATTCCAGAAAATTCAGAGTTCCAGAATTTGTTAAATATACTGGAACTCAATGCCCAATCACCCATCTTAAAGCATACTGTAATAAGATGGCTGAAGTAGTCCATGATGAGAAGTTATTGATCCATTTCTTTCAGGATAGTTTAAGTGATGCTGCTCTTGCTTGGTATATGCGTTTGGATAATACCAAGATTAAAGGATGGAAGGATTTAGCTGAAGCTTTTATTAGACAATATAAGTTCAACATGGACATTGCCCCAGATAGATCAAGTCTGCAAGCCATGGAAAAAGGCAATAAGGAGTCTGTAAGAGAATATGCCCAAAGGTGGCGTGAATCAGCCGCGCAAGTAAATCCTCCATTGTCGGAAAGGGAGATGACTGGTTTATTTTCCAACACTTTCAAAGCCCCGTACTTTGAATACTTGGTAGGTAGTGCTGCACAAAATTTCTCTGATTTGGTTGTTATAGCTGAAAGGATCGAACAAGCTGTTCGGACGGGCAGGATCGTGGATCCTACTGAAAAAAGAGGTTTTATTGGAAAAAGAAAAGAAGCGGAAGTTCACAATGTTGAAAGGGAAAGTAGAGGGAAGAACACTTACCAAGATAATTACAGCTCCAAAAGTATTACACCTACCCCCTCTATATCCAATATAAAATTCTCTTCACCTACAAACACCCAAAATAACCCAATAAACAACCAAACCGATAATGCCTACCGTCCGAGAAGAAATTTTCCAATAGATCAAGTGCAACTTCCACCATTACCCATGTCTCTTACTGAAATGCACCAAAGATTGCTTAGTATTGGTCAGGTAGCACCTGTTCCCTTAGAACCTTTACAACCACCATTTCCCTTTTGGTATAAACCCGATCAAAAATGTGAATACCATGCTGGTGCTGTTGGTCATCATATTGATGGATGTGTTGCATTCAAAAGAAAAATCCTTCAGCTCATCAAAGCTGGGTGGATTTCTTTTGATGAGTCTCCAAATGTGAATTTTAACCCTCTACCAAATCACGCTTCTGGAGGTGGGGGAGTTAATAACTTGGAGATAGGAAAGGGAGGTACAACAACTTTAAGGGTGACTATGGATAGATTGTATGGGATGTTAAGGCAAACAGATTATCTAAAGACACCAGTCAAAATACAAGCTGTAGGGAATGCGAATGAATATTGTAAATATCATCAGCAGTTTGGGCATGATATTGACTCGTGCGAGGAGTTTCATTTGGAGGTAGAAAATATGATGGCGTTGGGAATGTTAAGATTGATGAAACCCAAAGAAGATGAGTTAGTAGGAACAATGACTGGTTGTAACAAAAAGTGGAAGTTTGTAGATACATACCAACTGAAAGGGGTCCGCCAAAAATGATCCTAACAAAGCCTACGAACATTGTTAGCGGAAGCTATAATGCCCAACCCTATAATTATGGTTATTCCTTTCACAGCACAAAGCCTGCCCCTGTTTTCCATGCGAAGTAGGAGGACTCACTCGGAGTGGGAGATGTTTTACTCCTGAAGAGTTGGAAAACCATAGAAAAGCCAAAGGAAAGGATACGACAGAATTGACAAAGACAGATGAGGTTAATAAACCAGTAAGTGATGAAGAGGCTAATGAATTTCTAAAATTGATGAAGCACAGCGAATATAGTGTGGTTGATCAGCTAAAGAAAACACCCGCTAGGATTTCTTTGTTGTCATTAATATTGAGTTCAGAATTGCATAGGAACGCCCTTCAGAAGGTTCTTAATGAAGCATATGTTCCTCAGGATATCACACAAGATTCCATAGGACATTTGGTGGGTCGGATTCAAGCCATCAATTACCTTTATTTTACCGATGATGAGCTTGATCATGAAGGAACCGGTCATAATAAACCATTGCATATCACGGTAAAATGCAAGGATTGTGTGATTTCTAAGGTGCTTATAGATAATGGTTCTTCTCTTAATGTATTGCCAAGACATGTACTTGATAAAATGCCAGTTGATGCTTCTCACATGAAGCCAAGTACCATGACTGCTAGGGCATATGATGGGTCATCTAGACCAATCACTGGGAGCATTGATGTTGAACTAATCATTGGCCCACAACCATTCCAAGTCACATTACAAGTAATGGACATTCATCCATCATATAGCATTTTACTGGGGAGACCTTGGATCCATGCAGCCCGAGCTGTCGCATCTTCTTTACATCAACGGGTCAAGTTTATCATCAATGGGAATTTGGTGACTGTGAGAGCTGAGGAAACTTTGTCAATGATAAAAAATGTCTCGATCCCTTACATAGAAACTGAAGAAAGTAAGGATGAAAATCTGCATGCATTTGAAGTTGTAAATGCTGAATGGGTACCAGAAAATACGGTACGAAGAAAGCCAGAATTTCCGAAGCAGCAAAAATGGCTGCTAAATACTTCTTAAAGCATGGACTGCCATTTCAATATGACCATACTACCGGAATGCCTGAGAGGATTAATGTGATAAAAATGAAGTGCGCGGATCAAAGGTTTGGCTTAGGGTTTAAGCCTGGGAAAGCAGATTTCAAAAGAGCAGCTGAAATTAGAAGAGAAAAGAGAATAGCCCGGATTGAGAGAAGAGAACCAGATGAAGACCGAATAGAGATCCCACCAATCCATGTAACATTTCCAAGATCCGCATATGTGATAAAAACAGAGGATTATGAGGGGGGACTAAGAAAAGAATTCAATGGTGCTACTATTAATTATCTTGAATACGTCGGTGAACAAGATTTAAAGGAAGAGGATAATGCTCATGAACAGTTGCCCCAGCTGACTATTGGTGTTTTGGAAGACGACTCATTAGAATTCGTGAGGAAACTGGCCGAGGGAGAAGATTTAGCAAATTGGGAAATTCAAGAAGTCCCAATTGTTTTCAAAAAGTAATGTTTTGATTGCTTATTCGTTGTTTTTCATTATTTGTATTGTTTGAATAATTGTGCCTTGCCAAATCATCATGGCTCAAGAGATTGGCAATAAGGTTTTGTGGTTGAGCCCTTCTATCCTTTAAGTTTCAATGAGATCATGCATATTTTCTTTCAATCGTGTTGTTTTTTTCTCTGTTCATTTATTTACTTTCCCAGAACTATACACTCATAACCAAAACACTTTCCGCTTTCAGGAAATCTGAAAGCGGATCGTCGTACACCCCACAAACTCATTGCACTGTGGATAATTGGCCTAACTTTGATGAAACTATAATTGCCATGGATGAGGAAGAATTTGGTGAGGAGGATATTCATGAATTCGCAAAGTTAGCGGAACAATCTGATCGCACATGGAAGCCTGCAAAAGAAGAACTAGAACTGATAAATGTGGGCACAGTACATGATAAAAGAGAGTTGAAAATAGGGAAGCTAATCTCTGCTGACGTTAGAAGTGAATTGATTGCTCTTTTACAAGAATACATTGATGTTTTTGCCTGGTCATACGCTGATATGCCTGGTCTGGATACTGATATTGTGGTACATAAACTACCTTTGATAGAAGGTTGTAAGCCGGTTAAGCAAAAGTTGAGGAGGACAAGGCCGGATATACTAATCAAAGTGAAAGAAGAGATAACAAAACAGTGGGATGCTGGATTCTTGGAAGTAGTTGATTATTCTCAATGGGTGTCCAATATCGTAGTAGTACCCAAGAAAGACAACAAAATCAGGGTATGTGTGGATTTCCGAGATTTGAATAAGGCAAGCCCGAAGGATAATTTTCCTTTACCCCACATAGATGTATTAGTAGATAATGCTGCTAAGAGTTCTACTTACTCTTTTATGGATGGTTTCTCTGGGTATAATCAGATTAAAATGGCCGAGCAAGACAAGAAAAAACAACATTTGTTACCCCGTGGGGAACATATTGCTATAAAGTTATGCCATTTGGACTGAAAAATGCTGGGGCAACTTATCAAAGAGCAATGGTGACACTATTTCATGATATGATGCATAAAGAAATTGAGGTCTATGTGGATGATATGATTGCTAAGTCTAAGGATGAGGAAAACCATATCCCAGCTCTGAAGAAATTATTTGAAAGGCTGAGAAAATATCAATTAAAGCTGAACCCTGCAAAATGCACATTTGGGGTGAAGTCTGGGAAGTTATTGGGATTTGTGGTGAGCAATAATGGCATAGAAGTAGATCCTGATAAAGTGAAGGCCATACAAGCTATGTCAGCTCCTAAAACTGAGAAAGAGGTTCGAGGCTTTTTGGGACGTTTAAATTATATTGCTCGATTTATTTCACAACTTACAGTCACTTGTGAACCAATCTTTCGATTACTTCGAAAGAGAAACCCCGGAGTATGGGATGAGGACTGTCAAGAAGCCTTTGATAAGATTAAACAATATTTGCAGAAACCACCTCTATTGGTCCACCGGTGCCGGGAAAGCCTCTCATTTTGTATTTAACAGTGACTGAATCAGCAATGGGCTGTGTGCTTGGCCAACATGATGAGTCTGGGAGAAAGGAGCAAGCCATCTACTACCTGAGTAAGAAATTCACTGAGTGTGAATCTCGTTACAGCATGATTGAGAAGTTGTGTTGTGGTTTGGTTTGGAGTGCGAAAAGGCTCCGACAGTATATGCTATACTATACCACTTGGTTAATTTCAAAGGTAGATCCTATCAAATATATCTTTGAAAAACCATACATGTCAAATAGGCTCGCCAGATGGCAAGTGTTGTTGGCTGAATATGATATCATTTACAAAACAAGAAAATCCGTGAAAGGAAGTGCAATCGCAGATCATTTAGCTGATAATGCTGTTGAAGACTATGAGCCATTAAATTTTGACTTCCCTGATGAAGATGTGCTTGTAATAGAAGGTGATTGGTGGACCATGTACTTTGATGGTGCGGTGAATATATCTGGTAATGGAGCTGGTGCTGTAATAATTTCTCCAGAAGGAAAACAATATCCCATATCCATTAAGTTGCAGTTCAATTGCACAAACAACACAGCTGAATATGAGGCTTGTATTCATGGATTGGAAGCTGCATTGGAGTTGAAGATAAGGAAATTAGAGGTATATGGAGACTCTATGTTGATAATCTGCCAGACAAAGGGGGAGTGGCAGACGAAAGATGAGAAATTGAAACCATATCAAGAATATCTCTCCAAATTGGCTGAAGACTTTGAAGAGATAGAGTTCAATCATTTAGGAAGGGATAAGAATCAGTTTGCAGATGCTTTAGCAACCTTAGCCTCCATGGCCACAATTGATTGCGGTATCAAAGTACATCCTATAGGCATTGATATCAGAAGTTCTCCTGCTCATTGTTGTTTAGTAGAAGAAGAAGGGGATGGAAGTCCTTGGTATGCAGATATAAAAAGATTCATCCAATATCGGGAATATCCTTTTGAAGCTTCAAAAACAGATAAGAAGACTCTGAGAAGAATGGCAATGGAATATTTTATAGATGGAGAAATCTTATACAAAAGGTCATTTGATGGGACTCTACTAAGATGTTTAGACAGATCAGAAGCCAATAAAGCCTTGTATGAAGTGCATGGAGGAATTTGCACCACCCATGCAAATGGACACATGATGGCGAGACAAATGCAAAGAGCTGGGTATTTTTGGTTGACCATGGAGAAGGATTGTATAGAATTTGTTCGAAAATGTCATAAATGTCAGGTGTATAGCGACAAAATCAATGCACCACCAGTGCCCTTATTCAATATGGTGTCACCTTGGCCATTCGCGATGTGGGAAATAGATGTGATTGGGCCTATTAATCCAAAAGCCAGCAATGGGCATCGATTTATCTTGGTCGCAATTGATTACTTTACAAAGTGGGTAGAGGCCTGCTCATATGCTAATGTGACTCAGAAGGTGGTCAAGCGATTCATTGAGAGAGACTTAATTTGTAGGTATGGTCTGCCAGAAAGGATAGTAACCGATAACGCCAAGAACTTCAATGGGAAGATGATTGCGGAATTATGCACTAAATGGAAAATCAAGCATTCCAATTCATCACCTTACAGACCAAAGATGAATGGTGCTGTTGAAGCTGCTAACAAGAACATAAAGAAGATTGTCCAGAAAATGGTGGTTACTTACAAAGATTGGCAGGAATGGCTTCCTTATGCTCTACATGCATATCGGACAGCAGTAAGGACATCAACTGGGGCTACACCTTATTCACTAGTTTACGGAATGGAGGCAGTGATGCCCTTGGAAGTAGAGATTCCTTCTCTAAGGGTCCTAATGGAGTCTGAGCTAGAAGAGGCTAAATGGGCTGAGATACGATATGAACAGTTAAATATGATCAGTGAGAAGAGATTAGCAGCGATTTGTCACCACCAACTGTATCAAAACAGGATAGCAAGAGCATATGACAGAAAAGTTCGATCAAGAGAGTTTAAAGAAGGAGATCTGGTATTGAGAAAAATCTTATTACTACCTAGTGAGAACCACAGCAAATGGGCACCCAATTATGAAGGTCCTTATGTAGTAAAGAAGGCATTTTCTGGAGGAGCATTGATACTAACAGGAATGGATGGAGAAGATTTGAGTAGGCCAGTGAATTCTGATTCTGTAAAGAAATATTATCCATGATTGTTGAGTCATTGATGATTGTATAAGTTCTCATCAAATCAAAAAGTTTGGCCAAGAAATTCACTTTGTATATCTTTTCTCTCTCTCATAAATGTTATTGATTTCAAAGAATCAATAAATACACCCTTGAAGCCTTGCATGATCTCATAGATTCAATTCATTACTTTTACCAAAGTCAGTTTCACTATTGGAATTTTAAAAAATTGATCTGGCATTTTGATTTCGAAAATGGTTTGATGTTTATTCAAAAAACCGATATTTTTGACATTCTACTTGTAGAATGACAAGTGAATCAAGCAACTCCTTCATAGAGGTGACCAAACTCCAAAAAAGGAAAAGAGAAAAATACCCTTACCCCATGACTCTTGAATAATGTGTTTTTAAATGTATGAATAATGGTATGTAGTGAACTGGTTGCTCATAACTCATGAAAGGCATCTTTGCAAAGAATAAACCATCACATTATACGAGGTCAAAGTTTATTGATCATAGCGCTTGCGCTTGAAATGAGGAAAGGCCATCTTTGTTATTCCTTTCACATTCTAAAATAAGTACATCCCTTGCAAACCCTTTTTGAGCCTGAATAATTTCATAAAAATCCCGACTAAGATCACACCCTACACTGGGGGCAAGTGAAATTTCAATGATCAAGAAAGAGGATAAAGCCGTGAGAAAGCCAAAAGGCAAAAGAGCCCAAGAAACTCCAATACTAGGGGGCATGCCCAAATCACAAGAAAAAGTGATAACCAAGATAAAATGAGTATGCTCTAGCGAAGCAAGGGGCAAGTGAAATTTCGACGATCAAGAAGGAGGATAAAGCCGTGAGAAAGCCAAAAGGCAAAAGAGCCCAAGAAACCCAATACTAGGGGCATGCCCAAATCACAAGAAAAAGTGATAACCAAGAGAAAATGAGTATGCTCTAGCGAAGCAATGAAAAAGAAAAAAAGAAGGGGCAAATCAAAGAAGAGCGGCGAAGGAAAATATGCATGAAGTCAAAAGTCAAACTATTGATGTGATCTTCAGTCTTTGAAACCCTCAAACACTCTTTGAGCCTTATGAATCTTTTCTTTCATAGCCAAAAACCACAGCCTATGTTACGTGCCTGTATAAGTCCTTTCTAATCAAGCAAGCAAGCAATCTAGAACAATAAACAATGCTCTTAAAATGCAAAGAATACTTTTTCATAAGATTCATGACATCAAGAATAAACTACTCATTATTATTCATGCTGATAAAAATAAATGTTCAAAAAGAGACAAGTTTTTCTCATACAAACCTTGAGCTTTTTCTCGAGCCCTTCACTTCAAAACAAAAGGTCATCTCATGATATACTTTCACCGAAGACCTCGTTACCAAACACAAGAGCAAATAATCTCTTTTCCCAGAAAGGAAAATAACCAAGGAGTTGCAAGATTTCAAAAGCAAATTGTTATTTGACTCAATCGAAATAATTTTTGTTTTCAAAATGCAAGATCAAGATTTCAAGATTCATTCTAGACCCATATTCCTCACCAAACTGAAAAGAGAGAAATGAGAGAATGGCCTCTTAAAACCTTTATTTATCTAAGTCGCTGACAGAAGCACACTTAGGGGCAATAACCAATACAAGGGGGCAACATTGTGTTTAGAAGGAAAGATTCTAGAAAAGAGATGGTAATTTCCTTCAACCAGACAAGGGGGCATTTTGGTTTACAAGATAGCTCGATCCTTTCAGTAAGTGATACCGAATGTTTTTAGCAGTGAGACGAGGGGTAATGAATAATCCTCTCAAATTATTTGACGATAAAACTTTAGCAAGCAAGTGGGTCACGATGGGCACCAAAATGCTGAGTTATGCAAACAAATTGGAAGTAACTTACATGGGCCAACTCGAGTGGGCTGGAAGTCAAACGACAAAGATGACTCAAATCAGATAGCAAGATCTCACCAACTAATCAACAAGAAGATGTGAAGAAATGGGGGCCTATATTTCAAATCAGGTAAAGATGCATGCATATCATTTAACTTTGAGACATTGACAATGAGTTTTGCAAATTTATATGAGAAAATTCCAACGAATCCATCAAGTGGAAGGCCAACTTGAAATGGAAGCTCAAAATTGCTTTGAAAAATTTTATTTTTGAGAATTTTTCAACTTGGGCAGGCCGCCCATGAGAATTTGGCCACTAGAAAAATCTCTGTATTTTTTCACCACCTTTCAGTTTCCATCATAGGTAGTGCATTTCCTATCCTACCTCCATTCGAGCGCGCCTTCGAGCCCTCGTCTTATCTCCATTCGAGCGCGCCTTCGAGCCCTCGTCTGAGTTCTTTTCGAGCGCGCCTTCGAGCCCTCGACCACCAAAGGTAGTGCATTTTCTATCCTACCTCCATTCGAGCGCGCCTTCGAGCCCTCGTCTTACTAAAAAAAAAAAAAATCCTTGTATTTTTCCACTGGGCAGGTAACCCATTACAATGTGACCAACTGGGCCGGTAACCCATCACAATATACCATCCTATACTGGGCAGGTAACCCATTACAATGTGACCAACTGGGCAGGTAACCCATTACAATGTGACCATCTGGGCTGGTAACCCATTACAATGTGACCAACTGGGCTGGTAACCCATTACAATGTGACCAACTGGGCAGGTAACCCATTACAATGTGACCATCTGGGCAGGTAACCCATTACAATATACCATCCTATACTGGGCAGGTAACCCATTACAATGTGACCCTTTGGGCCGGTAACCCATTACAACATACCATCATATACTGGGCAGGTAACCCATTACAATGTGACCATTTGGGCTGGTAACCCATTACAATATACCATCACAAAAAAAAAAGGGTTCTTTCTGTATCTAATTTTCTTTATAAATTTACTACACAAAGTTAAAGAAAATGAAAATTTTCAATATCTTTGCATCGTAAATATCATAAGAGGGGGCAACTGTCATAACCCAAATTTTGAACAATAATAAAAAATTAAATATAGTTGACAATGGGGTTAAGACAATAAATTTTGAAGTTTGGGGATGTAACTTGAGAGTTAATTGATCAATTTTGAAGAATTAAAAGTAAAAAATTTAATTAATTAAGGGGCCAAATGGGACAATCCACAAATTAAAGACTATTTTGTAAATAGTGTTATAATTTAGGGATTTAATTGAAATTAATCAAAAAGGGAAAAATTAAAAGAAACTTTTAATTGCTTAGGGGTCTAATTGCCGAATTTCCAAAGTCCAGGGGTCAAATTGAAAATGTCCATGGCTGCTTGAAACGTCGCCGTTACTGGTGAAATCCATTCCTACCGAAACGTCGTCGTTGATGGTGGAATAGTCGTGTTCGTCTTCTGCATCCCGATTCAACAGGCTGAAGATCTGCAACGAAGTTGATCCCATCGTGGACCACGTCTATCGCACACGATCTCGTCGGGGAAGATAAGAGTCCTGCGAGACAGGACTGGTTAAAGGAGAGGAGCTGGGTAGTCTATAAAGGGAGCAGAACCTAGTCGCAGGGCAGAGAATTAAACTCAGAAAACAGAGTCAAGAACAAAAAAAAACAACCCAAAAGGCAGCAACCCAACAAAAAAAAACAGAGCAAACAAAACACAAAAAAAAAAGAGTCAGAGAAGAACAGTATCACCAGCAGTTTCTCCTTCTAGAATCAATTTCATCCGAATTGTTTTCACCCCTACAGAACCCAATTGATCACCAAACCGTAGAATAGAGCAGTCGAGCCACACCGTCGCCTCAGCCTACTCAGCATCGCCAGAAACAGAAAGCAGTCAACTCAAAGCAGCCAGACCGCTTGCAATCTCTTCAATCTCAAAAACAGAAACCCAATTGATCACCAAACCGTAGATCATTGACATGAGCAGTCGAGCCACACCGTCGCCTCAGCCTGCCTCAGTCGCCAGAAACAGAAAGCAGTCAACTCAAAGCGGCAGACCAGCGTTGCAATCTTCTTCAATTCCAAAAACAGTTTTCCATTTTTCTGCTCTTCGTTTCAAATAATTGTTTGAACAGTGCGAAGGTAATTTAATTACCTTCGCACTGTTGATGCACGCGTGATCTGTTTCACGCGTGCATCTTGTGTAGCCGGGTCACTGGCTTGGGCCAGTGACCCGGGCCGGTCTGGCTGGGTTCAGCCCAGCCCTTGTGGGGCTGAGCTGAGCCCAGCCACTAATATATATACTTGCTGGTTTGGATTTAGCCCAGCCCAGCCCAAAAATAAAAAAAAAGGTAAAAAATATAAAATATTAAAAATATATAATAAAAATTGTGTATGTAAAAAATATATACATAAATGAATTTTTTTTATTCATTGACAAAAAAAAACACATAAAATAAAATAGGATAAATTTATTTAGTATATTCACCGACACCAGAGTCGGGAATAAAAAAAAATACTAGGATAAATTTATTTTATTTTGTTTCGCATGCATAAAAAAAATAATTTGATAAAAAAATAAATTGATTTCTACTTGTTTATTCACTGACGCCAGAGTCAGGAATATAATAAAAATGATGATATGAATTTATTTATTTTGATACCTACGTAATATTTACCAACGCCAGAGTTGGAAATATACGTAGTTGAATATTCACTGGCGCCAGAGTCAGGAATATTGTACACAAGAAATCATAGTATAAACCAATAAAGATGTTAGCAATTAATAACAAAGACCAGCAATGCAGCCTACCTTAGGTAGGACGTTTAAGGGGTGATAATATCTTCCCTTCTACGTAACCAGTCTCGGATCATAGAATCTCTATGGACCAGTTAGGGTTCCTAGTGACCATAATACTAGGTGGCGACTCCTTAAACAAAGACATTTTCCCCTAAAAGAACACGATGCATGAAATCAATTCTTTTTCCATAATTCAAGAATTAATTTTTAAGGCCGCCGCGATGTCGGGTGCGACAATATAAATAGCAAAATTATATATATATATATATATATATATATATATATATATAATACCTAGGATGGCCGAACGAGAGAGAGAGAGAAAGAGAATACCTTTAGAGTAGAAAATCAAACGACCATATCTCCGTATTTCACCATTGGATCGGGCTAGGGTTTGGATATATTATGCTCCTCACCACCCTCTAACATCTTACCATTGGGATCTGAAGGCTCTAGTTTTGTGTGATATATATAGCCCTCACAACATTTTTCAAGGAAAACTTGCATGCAGATCAGTCACGGTCATTGGCGTTTTCCTCCTCTGTCCACCGTTGGAGCCTACTCAATTTTAGATATGTTGGTCATATTGATGAGCTCGTCGTTCTGAATGGTAGAGATCGGGATTAGAGACTTCGACAAGAAGTTATTCAGCGGTGAATGATATATTGTCAATTTTTAGGTCAGTTTAGTTTTGTTTTGATCTAGAAAGATCTATCTGTTAACATGCTCTGATTTGTTGGTATGAGTTGCATAAAATAAGGATGGTTAACTTCACTGTTGTCTTTTATTAGTTTTAATTGAGTTAGGAGAAACTTTAACCTTTACTGAAATGTTTATTTAAATTAGGTTAGCAAAAATAAAATAAATGGGAAATGTGGTGGCTTGATTTGTGTTTAACCATAAAAAAACATGCTAATTATGATTTAAATTGAAGAAAAACTTTGGTGTCTTTCCTTGGGCATGTTCGGCCAAATTATTGATAGTAGGAAAATAGAGATATTGGTTGTCCAATCCATGTATTGGGACTGAACAGTTCGGTCACCCACATTTTAGCTGAGGTTAGGGCATCCAAATGATAAAATTGCATATTGGGTTCTCACAAAGATTGTAGGTATGAATGTTATCTTTCAAACTACAAGTAAGCTTGTTTAACAGTGTGGTTGCGGTTGCTTTTCAAATAACTTTTCATGTCAATGATGTTTTTTATTTTTTAAAAATTATTTTTGACATCAACACAGTAAAATGATTTGAAAACACTAAAAACATATTAATTTGAAGTTAATAAAAAAATAAAAAAATTTAATTTTTTTCAAAAGCGCTTTTGAAACGCAAAAACAAACAGGCCAAAGTTATAGAACTCCAAATATGGACTAAAATAAAAAACAAATGTCAAATCATCTTGTACTAGATGATTAGTACTTAAAGATGCATTTTTATCAAGGTTTTATATCATCATTTTGCACTTGAAGTATCAATAACTCCTTAACTAAAGCATGTTTTATAATAACATACCTAATATAAGATACATTTAATTTATGGTAAATATTCATTTTAAATGCAGGCCTATCACATAAATGAAAGGATTGATTGATGAGTTTTAGTTATTGAAATTGAAAGGACAAAAAAGGGTCAAACTTAGAAAAGAGATGTTGGTGCAGTCCAAACTGGAACACTGTTTGGTAATTGGGTCATATCTCGAGTTCTAGATGTCCAAATAACCTCAATTTTTTGGACAGATTCGGTAAGACATAGGCCTACAACTTTCATGTGGAGTCCAAGATCTAAAAAGGCCGTTTTCAAGTCAAAATTATAGCAACAATGAAGAAGTCCGAATCTATCCTACAACCCAGACACTGTTCAATGTTCAACCCATATCTCGAGTTCTAGAAGTCCAAACAACCTTAATTTTTTTTCCTAGAAAGATAAGACAATTTCCTATAACTTTTATAAGTACAGGTGGTTTCAATTTTGATGCTAGCAATGACGTTTTATTCAGACAAGAAGATAAGGATTTTCATCAAGTCAAGAGTTGGCCACCCACTCAACAATTAGTCATGAAATCAATAGTTCTAAATTTTTGGCCTATAAAAGGAGGCATTTGCCATGCATTTAGGCATATTGGTTGTTCAGATCAAGAACTTGCTCTTGCTCTCTCTCTTTATATTTTTTTGTAATTCTTAAGTTTTGCTTTCATTATATCTTGTTTATGCTTTTCATTTCCTTTCCTTTACTTAGTTAATTTGTATCTTATTTATGTTCTTATTTTGTTTATTTATGTTTCTATTCTTTATTATGTTTCTATTCTTCATTATGTTTAGCTAAGTTTATTATGTCAAGGTGAAAAAGGTTACACTAATGGTGTAAGAATAAGTATAGTGTAAACTCAACATGAACCTTAATGTTAAATAAAGGAAAGGAAGGAAATGAAAATCATAAACAAGATATTAATGAAAGCAAAACTTAAGAATTACAAAAAAATATAAAGAAAAAAGCAAAATAAAGTTCTTGATCTGAACAACCAAGGCCCTAAATGCATGGCGAATGCCTCATTTTATAGACCAAAATTTGGACTATTGATTTGATGACTAATTGTTGAGTGGGTGGCCAACTCTTGACTTGGTGAAAATCCTTATCTTCTTATCTGAATAAAATGTCATTGCTAAAATCATAAGTGGAACCAACTGTACTCATGAAAGTTCTAGGAAATTGTCTTATCTTTCCAGGAAAAAAATTGAGGTCATTTGAACTTCTAGAACTCGAGATATGGGCTAAACACGAACAGTGTCTGGGTTACAGGACAGATTTGAACTTCTCCATTGTTGCTATAATTTGGACTTGAAAGTGGCCTTTTTAAATTTTGGACTCCCATGAAAGTTGTAGGTCTATGTCTTGCCTTTCCATCTATATAAAGCAGACCTAAATCTGAGATCTACAGCTCCAAATATGACCCAATTACTGAACAGTGTTCCAGTTTGAACTGCACCAACATCACTTTTCTAAGTTTGGCCCTCTCTTTGTCCTTTTAAAATTGAGTTGTGTTAAGATTTCCAAGATGAAAATTATTCTTGGCAAATGGGATAGGATATTAGTAATAAATGGAAAATGTATGTTGTAAAAAACGCCTATGCCTAATTTTATGTATCCAAAGAAATTAATGGAAATTATTACTTGTCATTGTTATTGTTTGTTACTACCTTTTTATATTTATATGAACATGTTAATTTCTATTTTCAGGTCCATCAGGGTCGCGTCAAGAGTGATCTTAATTTAGTTACCTTTTGCCTTGGGCCATGTAATTATTTGTAAATTAATAGACTTATATCCTAAAACTTGAAATGTAATATTAATATTCTTCCTAGTATGGTTCGGCCAAAGACAAGATTTGTCGGATTTGTACAGTTGACTCAGAAATCATCAAGAAAACTGAGTCGTCGTTGACTCAAAAATCATCAATGAAACTGCTTCCATAGCTGACGCATAGATTCATCAACGCACTCAGCCCATGTTGACTCAGAAATCATCAATGAAAATTATGTCACTGTCGATTAAAAAATTGACAATGAAACTATGTCACTGTCGATTCAGAAATCGACAACGAAATTTGTGTCACTGTTGATTCAAAAATCCACAATGAAAATTGTGTCACTACTTATTTCTAAATCGACAGTGATGATGGAGTCATTTCTGGCTTTACCCCTCTTTGTTTTAGGTGTTTATAGGTTGTGATGGAATGATCATCAGATGTTTAAAATAATAGATTTGGAAACATTTGGGAAGAAGAAAATAGAAAAAAAGAAATGTATATCCTTTTAGATAAGGCCATTAAGCCAAACTTAGTTGTTTATACTAAGATACTGCTGACACAAAGAAGAAGAAGATTGACACAAACACTGAAAACTTAAAGAACACTAGGAAAACAAAAAATTTAGAAAGATATGACATGTTTTTGGAGCCTAGCTCTGATACCAACTGACGTGAACCTCATCATCACATAGTCATACAACCCACTCAAGATTGAGATATGATCCTTGGAAGTCAAAAGAGATCTGATAGGAGTGTGACACATGGAAAACTTTTCCTAAGGCACCATCACTATTGGAATAAAGTTGAATGACATCACGAAGTCAGTTAATCTTTGATAAGTTAAATTTAGTTTGTTCAAGAACCAAAGAATGCAATAATCTTTCTCACATGTTAAACTAAAAAGTTCAGAAGTATTATTGATCAAAAAAGTTTTCTGAAACTTAGGCTTACAAGAGTTTTAGTATTTTTGAAAAAATTAACCCTAATAAATCTATCATTATGGGCACAATTAATACACTTATAAAACCTATACTAATAAGCCCAAACCCTAATCTGAACAAGCCTTGGATCCTAGCTTAAAATAAAGTATTAATTAAGCCCAAACAAGCCTCGGGCTATAAATGAGATAGTAAAAATAAAACTCATAAGTTAATTCCCTATGTTGTTATGGAAAGAAAAAGAAAAGAATACAAATCTGATATAAGTCTTATTTATAGCCTACAATGCTGCCATATTATCCTAGAAACCAATCTGTCATTAAATATCACCAACCCTTCTTTCCTTGTGTAGTTATGATAAATAAGGAATCTCTAAGAAAAGGATTTTGGAACATTAATAAATCTTTGCTACACTTAGAAATTATATTGCAGCCGATTAAAGATCCTTGTAAAACTAGAAAATTCTCAAAACAAGCCACAACATCCTTGTAGAAAAATGATCGTTACCAAATAGGAAGTCCACAAGTCAAAAGAAAGTAAATAACAAAATTCATACAACATATTCTGATCTATATCACAAGGCCTTCTCGAACTCCGATTGAGCCAAATGTTTATCCCAACATAGAAAAATATTTAGGGAAACTCTAGGTAAATTTTCATGTAACGACCTGGCTTTTTCAAAGCCAAAATCATTGGAATATATATATATATATATATATGCATAATGATATGGTGAAAAACATCCAGAACCTAATGATATGTTTTTCACTGTATCATTCTGCATATTTATAATTACATTTCATTCATTAACAAGGCATAATGCACGTAGGATAAAAAAAATCAACATTCTCATAAAATGAATTATCAATACACATGCTCATAATACTATATTTCCATACTCATAGGTTTACATTACATTGTATTGACATACTTATAAATTCACATTTTTGTTCTAGTCTCGTTATCATCATGAGTTCATACAAGAGTATCGAACGAAGTTACACAACTAGTATTTTTTTTTCCTAACCTAATGTAATTTCACAACATAACATCCTTGTAAGAAGAGTACCAGATATGTATATTCATATCACATCTACATGTTTGCATATACACATACACATACACATCCATGTTCCATTTCAATTTTTCATTACAAGTCTTTACAAAAGGGGTCGGACAACTAATTGAGCGATTAACTCGTCTGTTCATACATAATTCATATCACCCATAACATGCAAATATACAATTCTTCTCAAAATGTGTGAGTTGCGAAATGGATTTTATTATGCACCATGTTGTTATGATACCCCTATTACAACACAAAGTAATTTCAAGCATTATTAGCAATTTAAAAACATAAAAAACAACATCAACATTACATTTCATTCATGAACCAAAAGAGCATAATTCTTTCATTTCTCCTTATTTACTTAAATATCACCCTTAAAAAATTGTCAATTACCTTGGTTAATTACAATACTCAAATCGATGATCCGTCTCAAATACCATTACCCGAACTAATGTTATTATCTGCTTAAAGCATAACAATCATAATTCTTTCATATACTTGGTATATACAAAACATAGTACACATGAACGCATCAATTCTTGAAACTAACTCATAACTCCCAAATCTGGCTATCCATTTAAGATGCCATTAGCCAAAGCTAATCATTTATTCATCTCAGTCATCCCCTTAGGATGCAATTAACCGAAGTTAATCATTTATTCACCTCGATCATCCACTTAGGATGTTATTAGCCGAAGCTAATCATTTATATCATTTATTCATCCTGGTCATCCTCTGAGGATGCTATTAGCCAAAGCTAATCATTTGTTCATCCTGGTTATCTATTTAGGATGAAGCTTATTCATCCCAGTCATCCTCTTATGTTGCAATTAATCGAAGCTAATCATTTGTTCATCCATGTCATCCATTTAGGATGCCATTAGCCAAAGCTAATCATTTATTCATCCTGGTCATTCTCTTAAGATGCCATTAGCCGAAGCTAATCATTAACCAATCAAATGTTCCATAAGTGGTTTATGAAATCATATAACATGATAATATATCCTTTGTAATGCTCATTCAAACGATTCATAACAATTTGACATTCACTATAACATAATAATAGACCCTTCATAATACTCATACAGACGTTCCGTAATAGTTTAACATTTAGTATAACACAATAATAGATCCCTTGTAAAACTCAAACAAGCATTTCATAACAATTTAGCATTCTGCATAACACAACATTACATCCTTCGCAATACTCATACAAACATTCATGACAATTAACATTCAGTATAATACAACGATAGATCCTTTGTAATACTTATATGACTATTCATGATAGTTAATATTCAGTACAATATAATAATAGATCCTTTGTAATACTCATACAAGTATTTGTAATAATTTAGTATTTTGTATAACACAACAATAACTCCTTCACAATATTCATATAAACATTCGTGATAATTTTAATTCAGTATGATACAACGATAGAACCTTCGTAGTACTCATACAACTATTCGTGATAGTTAATATTCAGTACCATACAAGAATAGATCCTTCGTAGTACTCATACGATCATTCGTGACAGTTTAGCATTCCATATGGCACAACAATATATCATTTGTAATAAATTCACTTTAGAAACTCATGTTATGCTAGAAAGGGGTAAAAATCACCTATTTGTTCCTCCTATGGGGTGTCTTTGCCCAATCGAAGGTTCAATCCCGATCGCACCAACTAACACATTAATGGTCATAAATCAACACATTTGTATTCTGAAATCATATGACTCATCACCATACTGATTAGTATTTAAAAGTGCATTTTTATCATGGTTTTATATCATCATTTTGCACTTGAAGTATCCATAACTCTTTAACTAAAGCATGTTTTATAATACCATACCTAATAATATAAGATACCCTTAATTTATAGTAAATGTTCATCTTAAATATAGGTCTACCACATAAATGAAAGGATTGATTGATGAGTTTAAATACTGAAATTGAAAGGACAAAGAGAGGGCCAAACTTAGAAAAGAGATGTTGGTGCAGTCCAAACTGGAACACTGTTTGGTAATTGGGTCATATCTCGAGTTCTAGATGTCCAAATAACCTCAATTTTTGGACAGATTCGGTAAGATATAGGCCTACAACTTTCATGTGGAGTCCAAGATCTAAAAAGGCCGTTTTCAAGTCAAAATTATAGCAACAACGGAGAAATCCGAATCTATCCTACAACCCATACAATGTTCAATGTTCAGCCCATATCTCGAGTTCTAGAAATCCAAACAACCTTAATTTTTTTTCCTAGAAAGATAAGACAATTTCCTATAACTTTTATAAGTACAGGTGGTTTCAATTTTGATGCTAGCAATGACGTTTTATTCAGACAAGAAGATAAGGATTTTCACCAAGTCAAGAGTTGGCCACCCACTCAACAATTAGTCATGAAATCAATAGTTCTAAATTTTGGCCTATAAAAGGAGGCATTTGCCATGCATTTAGGCATATTTGTTATTCAGATCAAGGTCATGCTCTTTATATTTTCTTTATATTTTTGTAACGTTTAAGTTTTTTTCATGTTATATTTTCCTTAATCTCTTGTTTATGCTTTTCATTTCCTTTACTATACTTATGTTCTTATGTTGTTTATTTATGTTTCTCTTCTTCATTATGTTTAGCTAAGTTTATTATGTCAAGGTGAAAAGGTTTCACTAATGATGTTAGAATATGTATAATATAAACTCAACATGAACTTCAATGTTTATATCCAAGAAAGTTTGTTATTAACATGTCTTATCTTTTTACCTCACTAATTCTTAATACCTTGCTTGTTAGATGGTTAATATAGATTTGTATTGTATAACACTTTGTACAATAAATGTTTGGCACTTTCATAGCCAACCGTATGGTATAACCTACACTTGTCCTATGAAAGGAACTTGATTTGTTATTAATAAAAGTTAACATCATGAATTCTTGACAATATTTAAAAGTATGGTGTTACTAAAATAAGATGATTAATATGATCATGTTAAAAATTTATAATAAACTATTATGGATAAATCATCTAATTGGAACCTCCTTTGTGTGTGGTTTCCAGTTTATTAATAAAAAAAGTTTATACTATAGTTATTTCTAATACTATTAGTGGATCCTCTAACCTTGACAATTGCTTTTATCATTGTTGAATCCTCACATTAATCTTACATCTCAAATTCCTCTTATTATTATTATTATTATTATTATTATTATTTATAATTTATATAGTTAACCTCCATGTGGTTCGACCCTCGTCTTGCCTTATTTATTACTTCGACACTCCTACACTTGGGAGAAGATATCAATCTTTTGGTCGTATCATGTTTTTGGCGCTGTTGCCAGGGAGGTAAATTCTTGTATAAATTATAGTATTTATTTTATTTTTGCTTTTCACTTTTTTTGTATCTAATTTTGTTTCCTTTTCTATTGTTTTCTTCTTCCTTTTATTCTCTTTCTACACGTGCATGAGTGTTTGGTCACGTACATTAAGTGGTAGACTTTGTAGGGTATCCTCATCATTTTCAGAAAATATGGCCGAAGAAGATAACAGTCACTTCATAATAAATAATGAGAATAACCGTGTTAGAACACTTAGAGACCACATGAATCCCACAAGAACAAGTGCACCCTCATGCATAGTTTTCCCTCCTGATGCATCTCATTTTAATTTTAAGCCAGACATTATTCAACTTTTACCTTCTTTTCATGGCTTAGACTAGAAAATCCATACTTGCATTTGAGAATTTGAAGAAGTTGTAACACTATAATGACTTAAATTGTAGCATGAACATATAGATTAAAGCTTTTTCCTTTTTCATTAAAAGATAAAGCTAAAACATGGCTACAAAATTTAGGTCAGGATCCATTCGTGCTTGGGATGAAATGCAACAACAATTTTTAAAGAAGTTTTTTCCATCTCACAGAACAAACTCTTTCAAAAGACAAATCACACTTTCACTCAAAAACCAGGTGAAACATTTTACCAATGTTGGGATAGGTATCGAGATTGCTTAATACTTGCCCTCATCATGGTTTTGAAACATGGAGATTGGTTTCACATTTTATGAAGGTTAACACCTAAAGATAGGCAAATGGTTGAATTGATGTGCAATGGAACTTTTGAAGATAAAGACCCTAATGAAGCAATGGAGTACCTAGACTTGCTAGCTGAAAATGCTCAAAATTGGGACACCACAGGACTTATGAGGCACCAAGTAAAACCAACCTCATACATCTAGTGGAGGTATGTACAACCTTAGGGAAGATCATGACCTCCAAGCCAAGTTTGCATCTTTAGCTAGAAAAGTCGAGGCACTAGAATTAAAAAAGAAAGGTCAATTAAAATCTTTTCAAGACATTGTGTGTCAAATCTGTGAAACAAATGAACATGCAACCAATGACTGTCCAACTTTGCCTTCTTTCAAGGAATGCCTTCATGAACAATCCCATGCTTTAAACAGTTTCCAAAGGCCCAATCATAACCCATACTTGCAAACATACAACCCTAGTTGAAGAAATCACCCAAATTTCAGTTGAAAGAGTGATAACAATAATGCATAAACTTCACAGCCACCATTTCAAGCACACCATAACTTCCAAAATTCTCATGGATATGCACCTCCTTATGCTCCACCTCCTAGAAGAAATCTTGAGGAAACATTGCATGCATTGAAAATTAAGAGGCAATCAACACTCAACTTGCTCAAGGCATAACAAATTTTAAAGATACTCTTGCAAATTTAACATCTACTCTCAGTTTACAAGAGAAAGGTAAGTTTCCATCTCAACCACAACAAAATCCAAAAAGGCAATACAATACAAATGCAAGTAGTTCTAGAAGCCAACACATGGATCAAGTCAAATTAGTCATCACTCTTTGTAGTGGTAAGGTTATTGAAAAACCCATCTTGAACCTTGTGAGAAAGATGATGAGTCATCTCTGAGGGTAAGGAAGGGGTTGAACTGAACATTGCAAAGAAAAGGCTGATTCCCCAGCACTTCCATTTCCTCATGCCATGACCAAACAAAGGAAAGTCAATCACAACTCTGAAATCTTTGAAACTTTCAAACAGGTAAGGATCAATATACCTTTGTTGGATGCTATTAAACAGGTTCCTTCCTATGCTAAATTTTTGAAAGATCCTGTGAAGAGAAAACTGAATGTGAAAAAGAAAGCCTTTTTAGCCGAACAAGTAAGTGTTATTCTTCAGAACAATAATGCTTTGAAATATAAAGACCCTGGTTGTCCTACAATTTCTTGCTTTATTGGAGAACATAAAATTGAAAGAGCTTTACTTGATCTTGGAGCTAGTGTGAATTTACTTCCATATTCAGTTTTCAAAGTCTCAATCTAGGTGAGTTAAAACCAACTTCTGTAACTCTTTTACTTGCCGATAGATCTGTAAAAGTGCCTAGAGGAATAATTGAGATGTGTTAGTACAAGTCGATAAATTCATTTATCCTGTGGATTTTATTGTCTTGGACACAACCTGTTGAAGCATGTAATTCATTTCCTGTTATTTTAGGACGTCCATTTCTTGCAACTTCTAATGCATTGATTAATTGTAGGAATGGACTGATGAAGTTATTTTGGAAACATGACATTGGAGATGAATATTTTCAACATTTGCAAGCAACCTGGAGATGATAATGATTTACAAGAAGTAGATTTATTGAAGAATTAGTTCATGATCAACTTGAATCTACTTTGAGTAAAATTGAGTTGATGAATCTAAGATTTGCAAATGATTTATTCTCAGGAAGAAATCATAGGTGAAAAAGGCACCGAAAATGTTGATGCGATCATTTTCAAGAGTGACAACAGATTCGACATCTGACATCACACCAATCGATGATTACTTTCCTGAAGAATCCTTACTTTCTCTAGTTCAATGCCTTGGTTTGCTAAAAATATCAATTTTCTTGCTAGGATTTGCCAGCTCACTAGAGTATGAAGACAAAGGAAAGTTTTTGAACGAAGTGAAAACTTTTTGGATGACCCTACTTATTCAAAATTGTCCTGATCAAATATTTCAAAATGCATTCCCGACAATGAGGTAAGTAGTGTCATTAAACTTTGTCATTCTGAGGCATGTGGGAGTCATTTCTCATCAAAAAGACGACTGCAAAAATCTTACAATGTGGATTTTATTGGCCCACCATGTTCAAAGACACATGTGTTCTGCAAAGCTTGTGAAAATTGTCAAAAGTCAGGATTTATTTCAAAACATAAGGAATCTTTAGATAATCTTCTATTGACTTTTGAGACATATCCTGGTGGAGATGTGCATTGTGCATTTCATTCATGACTTATGACCCATTTTCATAAACATGCTCGACTTAGTCTTGGGAATCTGACTAAAAAAGACCTGTTTGCCAGTTTTTAAGAAAACTGGATGGGAAGCCTATCCCCACCCATAGAGGGCGTTTAAGCCGTTCTTGGACGTAAAACCAAGGGAAGATGTGAGCCACAATCACAACTACCTGTACATACACATGCTTTTTCAAAATAAATAAATAATAAAGAGAGAAAGAGAGAGAGAGTGTGTGAGACTAGCTGGCCTATATATAGGTGGTATGATTGCATTTTTAATTTCTCATCTATAAATTCTTCTCTTCCTTCCCTTCATTTCTACTCAACCCATACATTCATCAAATATAGAAGTGTGTAGAAATGGCAGGTTCCTCAAGTCATCACATAAAAATATTTGTGTTTTCGGTGGATCCAGTCCTGGAAAGAAAAGAGTTTTTAGAATCAGCAAATCATCTTGGTCGGGTACTAGCTGAGAGAAAGATTCATTTAGTGTATGGGGGAGGCAGCCTTGGGTTAATGGAGGGGTGTCAATAGCTGCATTTTTAGGAGGTAGTCAAGTTTTGGGGGTTGTCCCCAAAGCTTTAGCAAAGGGACATCATTGGAAAAAAATTGGAGAGGAACTACAGGTCCCACAATGTCTGATCGACTGAATACAATGTTTAAGCTGATGCCTTCATTGCCTTACCAGGTGGTCTGGGCACATTGGAAGAGATCTTTCATATTTCCTCTTGGGCCCAACTGCACATTCACCATAAACCTATAGGTTGTTAAATGTTAATGGTTTTTATGATAAGTTGTTGTCTTTTCTTGATCATGCTGTGGAACAGGAATTTCTAACATCTTCGGCACGACAAATCATAATCTCTGCTGCTACTGCTGAACAATTGATTGACCAACTACAATCTTTCATCCCTGTATTGATCCCTCATGAGTCGTATAAATTGGTCAACTAAGGAAAGCCGTAAAAAGCTTAGATTGATTTGAGCCTTCGTTTGTAAAACTTTGTGTCTTTTGGTTTTATTATTGTTTTGTTGTTTCTTATATTTGTTTAAGTGTGTTTCAGGTTTGTCAGTGTTGCTATTTCAGGTGATGTCTTCTATACTCTATCTTTCTACCTTAGGACATTGAGGACAATGTCTCATTTTGGTTGGGGAAAGGGTAGTAGTTGATATTTAAAAAAACTAACTGTGTTTTCTATTTCATAAACTATTTGCAAAACTGTTGTTACTAGGATGGCAGAGTAAAGAGTTTTTTGTTAAAGTGACTCTTGAGACGCATCTTAGTAAACATTCTTAACAAGGTCTATCAGAATACTTCTTGAAATATTCAGGTTTACAAACTCTCGCATTGTTATCACTTGATTCTGCTCATATAGCTCATTTAACAAGTATTCTTAAATCTTCATTTTCACACACACTTTAACATATGATTGTGGGTTGCACATTGGATTATTACATTATTTATGTTCTTTTGTTAAAGGTAACAACTAAGGGAAAGGGATAGTATATAATTTGCAAAAAAAAAAAAAAAAAAAAACAAAATATAATATAATAAAAACGTAGATAAGTTTGGTTTCGTAGCCTCCCTAACCTAAGCAATTAAGCCCAAGGGGTGTTTTAACACTTAATACCCTAAAGTCAACTGACTTGGGAGCTATTGGCCCAACTTGTTACATGGGTTGAGGAGAAAAGCTTAAGGGAATCAAACATTGCACTATCTACGTATCAGTATCTGCAACCCGAGTTACTAAGCTCGTAGGGGTGTCTCAACACCTAATGCCCTAAGACCAACTGGTCTGGGAGTCATTAGTAAAGCTCGTTACATGGGTTAAAGATGCATTGTGTTTTAAGTTATATGTGTATATTAAAAAAAAAAAAGAAAAAATAATAATCTCAACCCAAGGAAGTTAACCTTAAACATTAGAACAAAATTTGTTTTCTTCCAAGTAAAGCCCCATAACTATATGTTGATATTTTGAGCACAAAAGAAAGGTTTATTAATATCTTTTTAAGAGATATTGAGCAGATATATGAATTTAATGAGAGTTTGTTTATCTGGATAGATTAATGGAAGTTGAATGATGAATGCCTTGCTTTGTGAAATTTCAAATTGTTTTTCTAT